>JAXQQM020086565.1:0-296292 GCA_034641835.2 Pinus albicaulis | reverse complement strand
GTACATACCAAGATTTTTCACTATTCATGTATCACCAAGCAGTATTTGACTCGATGCCCAAAGTGAAGGCACTAATCTGTAGTTCTTAGTATTTCATGGAAAAAAACACTCTCCTTGAGTGGAGCTGGATGTTGTGGCTCATTTTCATTTTCCTTTACTCTATTTTCAAAAATACAAAAAATATATATATTTAAAAATATATGACAAAATGTAAATTCTTCATATGTTTGAAAATCATTTCATTTTCGCATACTAGTCAATTAATATATGTTTTTTGAGAACATGTGAAGGTGGGACCAAGTGTTCCAATTAACACTCATGTTAATCATCGGGAAGAATTAAAATAAGATTCATTTGATGTAGATCAGTGGAAACCTATGGGCACAAATAGCCCGCAGGTTAGCAGAGGAGGTGCCTTCGCAGTTGACTCCATTGACCACCATCCGATAAAGATCGATGGTTCCCATCCATTATGGGGTTAGGACCCCGACAGATGCTCCGTACACTAGATCACCACAGTAGTGATGTATGTTTCCAACTGGGAGACAAATCATTTGTCGTGTCATGGTGTCGTTACTTTTCCATTTTAGCATTAACTCAACATTAATGTTAGAAGCTTCGTGCCACTTACATAAGGGTTCAAGTTTTTGTTTCTCTTATAAATTTTCATTCTTGGTTGTCCACGAAGTGATCCTATTCACTCTATTTTCTTATCTCCATGTATTATTGTCCGCCACCCTGAACTATTCCATGGCTAAAAAATCTTCTTCATCTGACTCTTTTAGCCATATCCCTCTCATGTACATTGAGCAAGACATTAGGGATACTAAAATTCCCTCAGATATTCCAAAATTTGAAGGGAATACTGGTGAGGATTTGACTAACCATGTTACCACTTTCCATTTATAGTGCTCCTCAAACTCCCTCATCGATGATTCGATTAGGTTGAGATTATTTCAATGCACCTTAATTGGAAACACTAAAAAATATTACATTGAGCTTGCCAGGTTTAGCTTTGCTTCATTTGGTGAGTTGGATACCATGTTTCTAAACCATTTCTAGTTTCTTATTCATTATTATGTTGGGACTGATCTCCTGGCCAATTTTCAGCATGATAAGGCAACACACATTTATGATCATATTCAAGAATGGAGGAGAAGGAAGAGGCTCATCAAAGCCAAAATTCCTAATGAATTCCTTCTCGAATGGTTTATTAAATCTTTACAGCCAGAAATATCGAAGGATGTAACCCTTTCTGGGGTATTCTGGGTGGAATAGACTATCTTTAGGGCCCAACAGTTGGAAATTATATATTCTCAATCTGTGGTCTTTAATAAAATTTTGTTGGATTCTCCTCATTCCAAAGTAGATTTAGCCAAATCAAAGCTAGGTCCCCATGCTAACAGTCTTGTCAGTTCGATTGATAGTGGCATGAATAACCTTTTGAATCAATTGCAACATCTGTATTTACAATCTCCTCCTTATATTCAGGCTACATCATCAGTGTCTGCTCCTTCCCAACCCTTAACTATTAATGTTGTTCAAGATTATAACCCCAAAGGAAATCAAAAATCTGATGGGAAGAAGAAAGGACAGAATAATAAGAAGAAAGTCAAGGATGGGAAGGGTAATGCGAGGATATCCAAAGATAATGTTAGAGAGGGTAAGAGAGGCATTGAAGAAAGTTAATTTTCCATGCAAGTTGTCTGGGATTATTCTATCTTCTTTCTGCCCTAAAATTTGGGATGATCAATGCTTGTTAGCTCATCGAGGTTCCTCTGGTTCCCGAGTTGTCCACCAAACCCTTGTCTCGAAAGCGGTTTCTTTCTAGGGAAAATGCTAATACGGAGCTCCTACCCAGGGGCAACCACGAAGGGGAAAATTCCTCAAATGTATATATGATGAGTGCTCATCTTAGTCTCCTCCCAAGGATCTGTGATTATAGTGAAGCTAAGTGCACAAAATATAAGGTGCCCTTACTAATTCTAAGCATGTAGAGAGGCATGTAGTTGAACCTATACCTTGAATGTACGAAGGTTCTACTAGGCGTATTAAATCGCCCTATTTTAAGGTTTCCCGAACTACTTATTCTTAGAAGGTCTGACACGAGTCTGTCTTATTTCTATATTAGAGGTACTCCGGTCATGCCCAACACAAAGGAGTGCGCTGCTCACCGTGGTCAGAGCAATAGATCCAAATAACTCTCTTATGATCACATTCAACATGTCAAATCTTAAGAAGAGACTTCCTCATCACATGGATTTTTAGATCAAATCTACATATAGGAAAATTAATATTTTTCAAGTGATAGTTGATGATGGTGCTTCCACATGTGTCATGTCTATCTCATGTTGGAAAGCCATTGGATCTCCTCAAGCCGTTCCTTCACCTACTCTTTTCACTTCATTTGATGGTCATTCTCACAGGCCATATGGCATTGTTCTAGATTTTCCCATCTGTGTTGGGGGTAAAGTTGTCAATATTGAAGTCGAGATAGTTGATACCAATTTGGACTACAATCTTCTATTGGGGCGGAATTGGATTTATGAAATGGATGCTATTGCTTCATCTTTATTTCGCATCTTGTGTTTTCCCCATGAAGGGAGGATTCTCATTGTCGATCAGATGGACTATTCTCCAATAGATCCAATTGCATGTTCTAACTCGATTGTTCCCTTGGTGAATGATGCCAAGCAACCTGTGGAGAATTTGGGGGTTGGAATGTATACCTCTTTGATGGGTACCTTTGATCTTCCACCTCCTTTTGTTCACATTAATTCTATCTCATCCTCCAGGGTTCCTACTTGAAGAGAGTTCTTTTGAACTCGTTATTTTTCAGATCCTTGGACCTTACCTTCCCCAACCGCCACTTTGGAGGAAGGGCAAGTGGGTGGAATGGCATTCCCGATTTCTGCAGCTGAGATTGCATATCAGTCTGTTGTTGACACTGCAGAGTCTGATCCAGCTCCTCTTTCGCCGGAAGAGTTGGATGGTGATGTGGCTACGGCTTGGACGCTTACTTCTTCTTCTGCCCAGGATTGTCTAGATACCACTCTTCCATCTGAAGAGGCCATCCTTGGGTAATGACTAGCATGGAAAGTGATCTTGGTAAGTGCATTTACAGCTTATATAATGTGCTCACTAAATACATGCATGCCATAATGGAATCCTTTATATATTTTTTCCGTTTTACACTCAAAATACATATACGTGGAAACCAATTCAATGCCAATTTATTAAAGAGTGGGCCAATAATATAAACAAATGCGGTCAACCTTTTGATCATACTAACCTGTAATTTACCCAATATACTCTTCAATCAAATCCTTCAAATCGAATGGTCATCGCACACTATCTCTCCTTATTTACACGATCCAACGGTCATCGCATAAAAACTAACCTGACATTTAACACTTTTGGAGGTATGCGATAAAAGTGGTTTTGTTCACACACATGTCATTTGCTGGGATGTATCGCATGGACTCAATAAATTACTACTAACTCCCCACAAGCTGTGCGATAAAAACATTTGGGGTTTTCAAAACTGCTTGCAACATTAATACCCAATTTTTATATGGAAGGTGGTTTGATCACACATTAGTTTGGCCCCTTTTATGAATCAATCATAACAAAATTGAAGGCATTGTTTTTGTAATGAAACCGTAAGGTAATTACGATTAACTCAGTTGAAAAACCTCACTATCTAATACAATTACAAACACAGGAAACAAATTTACAATGCCAACATATATAAAAATCTATTTCCAATGATTTTCGATAAAAAGAAATACTCAGAAAACAAAGATTTACACAACACAATTGAATCAATTTCTATTAAAATGAAAATCACAGGGTCTTTCCCTCTCTGGATTAATTATCCAGTCTTTGACCTCTATATTTTTTTTGTCCTCAAAACCCACTATATTATATTTCACACCCTCACTATCTATATTTATCATTACATTTTGTTCCCTTCTTTTATGGATAAAATCTAACAATGTAACAACTCAATGTTTATTCTTATCATCCTAACCACTATTCTAAAGTCTCGATGCACACCTATGTTAACACTCACCTCTATTCTAATCATAATACAACTGTATGAAATATTACAAATTTTTAAATAAATGTAGATTCGAGAGATCCAACCCTCTTGGTAAATTTTTGTTTGACCACTTTAGAAAAAAAAATCTTCCCCATATTAGCCAAAACATGTGAAAATCCATTCACATTGCTGGCTAACTCCTGATGCTCCTACATCAGACTCCCGGGGAAGAAAAGAATCATTTGTCAAACTTTCAGGATTTACTCCAAAATCATGTAACTCTGCTGTTGTCACCCAACTAGCATCCTCCAGTGGTTGTCCCTTCGATTTGACGAAATATTGAAAATAAATCTGTGCTCTGGTTTTTTGGTTACTCTTTTCTCCAAATAAACTTCTACCTCTTTCTTGACATTCGTTGGCATCTGGTCCTTCCAATTTAAAGTCTGATTTTCTTCTACTATAGAATCTTCTTATAGCTCTTCCTATGTTCCTCTGTATGGGTATAAATCTGCAATATTAAAAATGGGTGATATTCCAATCCCTTCTAGCAATTCTATTTCATATGCATTTGAAGAAAATTTCCTAAAAATTTTACATGGTCCTATTTTCTTCATCTTTAACTTATTGTAAGTTTTAATAGGAAATATTTCTTTTGTCAGATAAACCATAACTAAATCTCCTATTTGGAATTCCTTCTCTTTCCTTTTCATATCAATTCTCTGTTTGTATTTTCCACTTCTTTCTTGTAGTCTATTTTTAACATCTTCCTGTAGTTGTTGCATTTTCTCTACAAATTCTTCAGCCTTTGCACTTCTTACCTCTTTTTTGCCGAAATTCCTAAGCTCATACACACCTCTTGGATTCATCCCAAAAAAAATTTGGAATGGGCTCATCCTATTACTCTGATTTGGAGTATCATTAAAGCAAACTCAGCCTAAGAAAGTGCTAAATACCACCACTTAGTGTTTTTATACAGTAAAATTCTCAATATGTTTCTAAGGCTTCTGTTTACAACCTATATCTGCCCATCTGTTTGAGGGTGATATGTTGAACTGAAACTAAAATTAGTACCTAGTTTCTTCCAAATATTACTCCAAAAATTCCCAAAAAACTTTATATCCATGTCAGACACAATACTTATAGGAAATCCATGTAGCCTTACAACTTATGAAAAGAACATATTAGCAATATGTGTTGCATCACTACTCTTTTTAGAAGCAATGAAATGAGCCATTTTAGAAGACCTATCCACCACAACATAAATGGAATCATTTTCCCTTTGAATTTTTTACAAACCCAAATCAAATCCATACTAACCGCATCCCATGGTCAGTTTGGTATTGGTAATGGCTGGTACAATCCTGTGTTTTGACTTCTCCCCTTAGCATGCTGACAGATCCTACACTTCTCAACAAATTTATTCACACCAGTTTGCATCTTTGGCTAGTAATAAGAATTATTTACCTGAGCAAAAGTCTTGTCTTTTCCAAAATGTGCAAACAAGCCCCCACTGTGTTTCTCTTTAATTATGTTTTCCCTCATAGAACAATTAGGAATACATAATTTTTTACTTTTGAATAGCAAACCTCCATGAATAAGATACTCCAACCATTGCCTTTTGCTATGAACTGCTGGATTTTGTACAGCTTCATAAATGTCTTTGAATTCTACATCATCTCTATACATATCAACCATTTCTTCAAATCCCACAACACCAAATTTCAATTCTTGTATAATGAAATTTACTTTTCTCAAAGCATCGATAACTTTGTTCAACTGACCACTTGTATGCTTAATTAAAAAGGTAAAACTATGTAAAAATCCTACCCACTTGGCATGTTTCTGATTTAATTTTGGCTGGTTATTTATGAACTGTAATGCATGATTGTCATAATACAATATAAACTCTTTGGGTAGTAAATAATGTCTCCATTTTTTTAAATCTTACAGAATAGCATAAAATTATTTGTCATAAGAGGAATATTTCCTATTAGCTTCATTCAATTTCTCACTAAAATATGCTATTGGTCTCTGTTCCTGACTTAAAACTCCTCCAATTGCAACTCCACTAGCATGAGTTTCAACTTGAAAGACTTTTTCAAAATCAGACAAAGCTAAAACTGGTTTTTCTGTAATTTTCTTCTTCAATAACCTAAAATCTCGGTCTACTGCTTTTGTCCACTTAAATGGCTGAATTGTCTCTTTAATTTTTTCAATAATTGGTGCACAAATCTGACTAAACCTTCTGATAATTTTTCTATAAAAATTTGCAAGACTGTGAAAGCTTCTTACCTCAAATATGTTTCTGGGAGTTGGCTAGTTCCAAATGTCTTGGACTTTTTCTGGATTCATTTTCAGACCTTCTTTAGAAACTACAAACCCCAAATAAATTAACTCTTCTTTCATAAAACTACATTTCTTCATATTTATTAACAGTTTCTCTTTCTGCAAAGTTTTTAGAACCAATTTTAGATGTTCTAGATGCTCTTCTTTACTTCGACTGAAAATTAAAATATAATCAAGATAAACAATTACAAATTTTCTTTCATATTCATTCAATACTTCTTTCATCAATCTCATGAATGTGCTGGGTGCATTAGTGAGTCCAAAATGCATCACTAACCACTCATACAATCCACTATTTGTTTTGAATGCAGTCTTCCATTCAACTTCTTCTCTAATTCTTATCCGATGATAACCACCCTTCAAATATATCTTAGTAAAATAACTTGATCCATTCAAGAAATCCATTGAATTATCCATTCATGCTAAAGGAAAATGATATTGATGGTGATTTTATTGATGTCTCTGGAATCTGTGCACATGTGCCATTATCCTACTTTCTTTGGACTGAGTATTGTTGGTACAACACATGGACTAAGGCATTCACTTACCAACCCTTTATCCATCAACTCCTATACTTGCTTCCAACTTTTGCATTTTATTGATGGGTTAATCTATATGCTTCTTTATTCGCAAACTTGCTCCAGGTGTTATATGAATGTGATGGCTAAGACTCCTGATTGGTGGTAATGCATTTGACAACTCATTCAAAACAATATCAGCAAAATCATTCAACAAAGTTTTGATTTCTTAAGATAAATCATCTAATTTTGTGGAATTCAAAAATACCTTGGGTTTCCATATAAGAGAAAAATTCATTTCTCCATCTTTTTCAATTTCTTGCAACAACTCTTTTCCACTAATCAGCATAACACTATTTCCTGATGTTCCTTTGTCAGCTTCATCCTTCTATGGTAGCAGTGTGTGTTCGCTTCCATCCTTCTCTAGGGTATAAATGTTTCTTCTACCATCATGTATGGCTTTCTGATCAAACTACCAAGGTCTTCCACACAATATGTGACATACATCCATTCCCATTATATCACATAATATAACATCCTTGTAAGTGCTTATCTGGATCTCTACCTTTCATTGTTCTGTCAAAATAATATGATGGCATTTTTACAACCATGATACCTTATATGCAGTAGGGTGTAATGTCTTTTCTAACCCCAACTTGTCTACCATTTCTGTAGAAACAAGGTTGTTAGTACTACTACTGTCAATTGCCACTTTGCAACATTTACCTTTAGACTTGCATATTGTTCTAAATAGATTCTTTCACTGAGCCGGCTCTTCTACTTTCTTTTCTACTTTAAGAAATACCCTATTCAATAAAAAATATTCTCCTGCTTCAGGGGGTTCTTTTTTTCTTTTATTCTGAGGAATTTCCTCCATTATTTCAGCAACATTTACTTTTCTTTGAGTTGTTGATTTTTTAATGAGGACAGTCCCATGACCCATGTCTCCATTCACCACATGTATAGCACCGAATTTCTCTTCCTTAGCCTCTACCTCTGGGTACAAACCTTCCTCGACCAGAGTATACTCTTTGTGGTGGTATTCTACTTGAGCCTCCTGCTTCATTGTGGGAGTGCTGAAATCTAGGTTTAAATGCTCCTATGGCTCTAACAAAACCCTTACCTCGGTTCTTCTCATTTTTCTTCCTATGTATTTTCTCTTCTGCTTTCAAGGCCGCTTGATAAGAATCCTCAATTATTTTTAGATTTATTAAACTAATTTCATGCTGAATATCATACCTTAGGCCATTTATATACCTGGCTACTTTCTCTACATCATCCTCTACATGTCTAGCTATAATATTTAATTTATAGAACTCCTTTGTATATTATTTCACTGTCATTCCCTTTTGCTTCAAATTTTGCAATTTCTTAAAAATATTTAATTGATAATCCTTGGGCATGAATTTGCCTTTTAATTTTCTCACCATCGTGTCCCATTGTTTGATTCTAGGTTTTCCTTTTCTCTATCTAGATAGCTGTAATTCTTCCCACCAAATAGCTGCATGGCCTTTTAATCTCACGGCTGCAATATTCACTTTCCTTTTGTCTCTGAGTTCTTCAAAGTCAAAGTACGTATCTAATGAACTGATCTAGTCCATTAATACTTCTACATTGAGATTTCCCTCATACATAGTGATATCCACCTTTGGTCTTCTAGTTGCCTTCACCAACATCTTCAATACCTTAGCTGCTTCATTATCTTCTTCTTCTTCTTCTTCTTCTTCGGATGATTCCTCGGCATCATTGGAATCTCCTTCATTGGGTGCTCATCTCTAGGCTATTTCCATAGCTTCCATCCATGTTCAAAGATGTCATACCTCTTCTAGCAAAACTTCATTTGCTGCAGGTTGTCCTTGGCCTATTCGTACGCCTCTTCTTGGTGGTATTTTGTAAAACAACACAATCTGCAATCTTTCTTCGATACCAAATGATGCTGGGAAAATCTTAACAAATTATAGCTTATATGATGTGCTCACTAAATACATGCATACCATAATGGAATCCTTTATATATTTTTTCCATTTTTCAATCAAAATACATATACGTGGAAACCAAGTCAATGTCAATTTATTAAAGAGTGGGCCAATAATATAAACAAATGAGGTCAACCTTCTGACCATACTAACCTGTCATTTACCCAATATACTCTTCAATCAAATCCTTCAAATCGAATGGTCATCGCACAATGTCTCTCCTTATTTACACGATTCAACGGTCATCGCATAAAAAGTAACCCAAAATTTGCAACTTTTGGAGGTGTGCAATAAAAGTGGTTATGTGCATACACGTGTCATTTCCTAGGATGTATCACATGGACTCAATAAATTGCCTCTAACTCCACACGAGATTTGTGATAAAACCATTCAAGGTTTTCAAAACTGCTTGCAACATTAATACACAAATTTTTATATGAAACAAGGTTTGATCGCACATCAGTCTGGTCCCTTTTATGAATCAATCATAAAAAAATTGAAGGCACTGTTTCTATAATGAACTCGTAAGGTAATTATGATTAACTCAGTTATAAACCCTCACTGTATAATACAGTTACAAACACAAGAAACAAATTTACAATGCCAACATATATAAAAACTAATTTCCAATGATTTTCGATAAAAATAAATACTCAGAAAACACATATTTACACAAGACACTTCAATCAATTTCCATTAAAATGAAAATCACAGGGTCTCTCCCTCTCTGGCTTAATTATCTAGTCTTTGACCTCTGTCTTTTTCTGTCTTCAAAACCCACTATATTATATCTCACATCCTCGCTATCTATATTTATTATTACAGTATGTTCCCTTCATTTATGGATCAAATCTAACAATGTAACAACTCCATATTTATTCTTATCATCCTAATCCATATTCTAAAGTCTCGATGCACACCTATGTTAACACTCACCTCTATTCTAATCATAATACAACTGTATGACATATTACAAATTTTTAAATAAATGCAGATTCGCGAGATCCAACCCTCTCGGTAAATTTTCGTTTGACCACTTTAGAAAATGAAATTTTCCTCATATTAGCCACAACATGTGAAAATCCATTCACATTGCTGGCTAAGTCCAAATTCTCCTACATTAGAAAGACCATGGAATGATTTGCATCATCGGTCCTATATTCTACCAAACATGCGGGTAGTTGAATCGAGATTGTCTAGCATTGTTTCCTATAGTCATGTTCACTCGGTCTTGAACCCTTTAGCTCTAGCACAGGTTTTTTCTTAAGGTAACATGGCTTTCATTTCTAAGACTATCCTGGTGAATATTTCCAAAGATCCCAACATTATTGAGAATTTCTGTAATATTCCCAAATGGAAAAATCAACAATATAAGAGCAAAAAACACATTTTCTAGAAATTTATGTTATAACAGAAAAAAATAGCCCATGGATCCTTTAGATTATACATTATGACAATCAAATATAAAAGGAGATCAGAAACAAATAGCTTTTACTTAGTTAAACATGACTCCTATGCCAAAAACAACCCAAAAACACTACAATCGCATGATTGCTGCAACACATAAATACTGTAACAAGTGATAGCACAATTTACTTAGGGTTTATACTCATAAATAGAGAGACAAATAGATATGTTGATATATTAACTAATAGAGCTCAAAAAATAAGATCTGGTATCTTTTGCAAGGATCCAAGATGACTCGACCAGGGTTTCTTGATAGACATGAAATACAAGAAGTATATGCTATAGATATATGAATGAATCGCAAAGTATGGATGAAGAACTACAAAAATATGGTTGATCATACAAATAAATGGCTGCATCTCCTCCTAATAGCTTTCCGAGAACAAGAATGATCCTCCTCCTCAGAAACTAGCTCATAAAATAGGGGTTTAAACCCTCCCACTGCAACACCATGTAAAATAACACAGTTTCTCCTAGGGAATTCATTATAGATGTATGTGACTACTTGGCCAAGTGCTGGATGGTGGAAATGATGTCCAGAATTCTCCTCTCAGATTCTTTAAACAAGTCCTCCAAGGAAGAGTGGGGAATTCCCGCATGAGAAAACCCTTGTACTAAACAGTACAACAAACTTAGCTAAATAGCTGAAGCATGCAATAAGTCTAAACAGACTCAATCATAAAATAATATTCTCAATCATGCCCCATATTTCTTCCATTCATTCCATTATATAGTTGATAAGCTTCCTCACCATGGGTCTCACCCATTTATGAGGTTACTTCCATGCAAAGGCTCCTCCTCCAAAATTACGTTGTCTCCATTAGTTCCGCTCTTATATTTACAACACTGATTGATTTGGTCAACCTTGACTTAGTTTCCATGAATTTTATTCTTTCAAACCAAATGTTTCTTTATCTTGACTAGATAAATTGATCCACATTCACATTTGGTTGTCTTTATTGATGATCCACTCCTCCCATATTAGTGTTGTTGACTTGGTCAAACTTCACCTTGTCCACATATATTAGCCCTTGTTCACACATGAGGGTGCTTGATCTAGTTATTAACATGATTCCTTTTCACATTAAAAATTATTTTATGCCTACTTAAGATATTTATGGGTCTCCTTACCCATTTCTTCATCTAACTAGATGGTAAGAGAAAAATTAATATTCCTACTAGTTGCATGCTAATTTAGGAATATTATAGTCCTCTCGTCCCAAATGTTGCTTGTCCTCAAGCAACTGCAAGGATATAACTGAAGAGCCTCCTCTCCTCCTCCTGTAGCATCCTCATATGTTAAGCTCCTCCAAAGAACAAGATGTTGTCTCATCAATAAATCTCTACATTTTTCCTCCCAAGTATGGAAGTTAGCTTTTGGTGACAATCCGAAATAGCTATCATCATGAAAAAGTAAAACACCTATGGAGGAAACAATGTCTTGTCTAGAGCTTCTTGAGGCATGGAATCTAAAATATGTTTAAAATCATCATTCCCATGAGAATCTCCCATCCCCAAGCTATCATCGATACAAAATGAGCCACCTTCCAAAATGGTAACTCACGAAAATTTTCCTCCATCTTTGGCTCTTGCAATGTATGTGGGTTGCATAACTGAAAATGAGAGATGATTTTGTTCAACTAACATTGTCCCTCTCTCCATTTATGATAGCCATAGAAATTTTGATCTTGGGTTGCAATGATATGGTCATTAAGGAGCCACAATGCAATTGGACTCTCATGATCCCATTCCTTAGTTCCAAGAATCATTCTTGCCCAATCCATCCTACATATAGTGAATATAATATCTTAACCATATGGGACCAAAAATAAGAATGGACTATGTTTCATGTAGAATGTTGGATGGTGATAATAGTCCTGAAAGTGAGTCCAGTGTTGTTTATCTTCTTACTGCCTGAAAACATGTTGTGATAAGTGACCATCCAACCGCTTACTTGTTGCCAGAAGCTTCTCAAAATATTGACAATAGTAGAGGATATTAGGTGTTGGCTGAAAAAACATGTCTTTCCCAACGTCGTCCATAAAGTGGTCATCCCCATCACTAAAAGTAGTCCCAAAAGGACCATGAAATTCACAAATATTTTTGCTCTCTTGTGGAGCAATGTGCTGCAAATGAATGGTAAAGGAGTGCACAAATATTGTTAGGATAAATAAACATCAAAACATAATCTTTACCATATGTTGTGGCCATGTTGTTGAAGAGGTCCATAGATAAGTCTCCCCATCTCTCCATCAAAAGGGGAAGTGATTGAAACAACCTTGCAAGGTTGTTTCTCTCCTCCCCATACATCAAACATGATACATATATTATGATATGGTGGTGCAGATTTTCTTGAAGATCCTCCCAATAGAATTCTTTCATGATGGTGTGATAAGATTCAATGGAATATACATGTCCTGAAAATAGTGCCTCATAATCTACATGTAGAATCTTCTCTTTGAGATTGGAGTCTTTAGTCAAGTAGATCTAATTATGGAAGTAGATGACTCCATCAACCACTTTATACCTCTTATCCATCACTTACCCATCAAGAACCTTACATGTGAAGAGGTTCTTGGAATATTATACCAAGAGTTGGGATTCCCAATATGGATCTAGGCTTCCCAACATTGACATCGCACTAGAAATATGAATTGAAGATCCTGTCATATCATGGCTCTCCTCCCTGACATGCTTAATGCCAAAGTCACATGTTGGAGTGTTGTTACTCCATATTTTCTTCCTGTCTTGCAGTTGATCTTTCTCAAGATAAGATTGAAGTACATGGAAGTCAACCTCCTCTTGAGAGGTCTATTTCTTCCGAAACTTCGACATTTTGGGCCATGCATGCAAGAGTGTTAATAACCTCTTGTCATATTCATAAATATTTCTCATGTGGGGCAGTGCCATTTGCTGCTCCAAGGCTATGGAGTGGCAATTTGACACCATGCTCATGTCATTATATATTTTTGAATCATTTTCCAACACAGACAGCTGAGTGGGATATGGCAATGTCCAATTCAGAAAATTGATCATCTCTCCTTGGAACCCATCAAATTTTTTCAGCGCTGTGGTAGCTCCTCCCAAGTCTCCTCCCTTAGCCAAATTTGTCGCTGTTGCACTATGTTGAGAGAACACCTTATTCATATTCTCATCAGGGGGTCTCCCTGGTGGAATGCTTCTATGCAAAGGGAAAACAAGGCATACAGAAGGATGTATATGTGTGAGGACTGATTTTTTCTTGCCCTTACTGCACAAATCTTCTTGCTTATTTTGTTCATCCATCTTCTAAAATATAGAGGGGTGTGTGCTCCTCACCATATGATGCTTGTCCTCCCCTTTATCTACTTCAATCTTCCAGATCTCTGAATTTTTGAATGATGGCACATGATGTACATGGACTGTACCATGATCTCCATATGGGAGATTCTTTGGAATTCATTGTGAGAGTGCAATAGTTTCTCTCTTTGGAGAAAATGCTCCATCTTCCTCTTCATGAGGTACTGGATATGTTCTTGATATGACAGTGTTGTTACATCCAGCCTTCTCTTTCTCCTCATTAATATCTGAGAATGCCTCATCAACAATGAGAGACCTTAGATTTTGGTTTTCCCTTGAAGGAGGAATCTCTTCATGCAATGGGGATCTTGCCCTTGGTAAGGTATCATTAAATTTTTCATCCCCCTCAATGGTTTTCTGAAATGGAGTTGAGTTTATAGATCCTTCCAACCCATGCAAAGGTTTTTTTTGTTTAGGTTTGATTAGCTCCACCAAAGGTGTTTCATAAAATATTTCATCAAACCTTTCCACTACTCTCCTAGTGAAGTTTTCATATTGCATTCTTTAATTAAAAGGATTCAAACAACCATCAAGCATAAGCCTTACCTTCAAAATGCAGTGTTTCTCCTTTAATGTCTTAATCTTCTGAAACTTGATGTTGCTGCACATAGGAGTCTAGCTCCTCCACCCAAACCCTAGCTGGAAATTTAGGTGAGCCATAAAGAGTAAATAGAAATAATCTACTCACACCATAATGGTTGCCCCTTGTGCTCCTTTCCTCCTTGATCTTGAAAAACCCTTGGAATTTTAAGCGATCTTTGAACCTCTTAGATTGAGATTCATATTCTTGCAAATAATCACCAAGAGTCTCCTCCTTCGACACATCTCCTTTCTCCATCTCAATTTTCATGATATGGCTAGTAGAGCATTGTAAATTTGATGGTGTGGCTAAATGATCACACACATAATATGAGGAAGTGGAGCTTTCCTCATGTACAAATCTTGTTGAGGGATCTCTATGTTTTTCCCTCCTCATTTCATTGATGTCTTTGCTGATACCATGCAGAGTTTGAAGAAGAAGTTTTGAGAACTCATTCCCCCCAATCAATAAGGGTTTGCCTTGATCCCTTTTTCATATCCTCTCCTTCCCATGAGAAGACTCCATAATGGTTGAAGCACACAGGCTGAGCCAGGATTAGAGCTCCGATACCACTGTAATATTCCCAAATGAGAAAATCATCAATATAAGCACATAAAAGGCATTTTTCATAAATATGTGCTATAATAGTCAACATTACCCCATGGATCCTTTGGATTATACATTATGACAATGAAATCTAAAGGAGATATAAAAACAATCACTTTTACTTAGTTAAACAGGCCTCCTATGCCAAAAAGAGCCCAAAAACACTGCAACCCTATGATTACTGCAACACAGAAATACTGCAATAAGTGACAGCACAGTTTACTTAGGGTTTATACTCATAAATAGATAGACAAATAGATCTGCTGATATATTAACCAATAAATCTCAAAAACTCATATCTAGTCTCTTTTACAAGGATCCAAGATGGCCCGGCAAGGGTTTCTTGATAGACATGAAGTACAAGAAGTATATGTTGCAGATCTATAGCTGAATCATGCTATATGGCTGAAGAACTACATAAATATGTCTGATCATACAAATAAATGGTTGTACCTCCTCCTACTATATTTCTAGGAACAAGGTTGATCCTCCTCGTGGGAAACTAGCTCATAAAACAGGGGTTTTGAACCCTCCCACTCCAACACCATGTAAAATTATGTATTTTCTCCTAGGGACTGCACTATAGTTGTAGGTGAATTCTTGGCCAAGTGCTGCATGGTGGAAATGAAGTCCAGAATGCTCCTCTCAGAGGAATTCCCGCATGAGAAAACCCTTGTACTAAACAATACCACAAACTTAGCTAAACAACAAAAGCATGCAATAAGTCTAAACAAACTCAATCTTAAATTCATATTCTCAATGATGCCCCATATGGCTGCCATTCCCTCCATTATATAGTTGATGAGCTTCCTCACCATGGGTCCCACCCATTTATGAGGTTACTTCCATGCAAAGGCTCCTCCTCCAAAATTACGTTGTCTCCATTAGTTCCACTCTTCTATTTACAATGTTGTTTGATTTGGTCAACCTTGAATTAGTCTCCATGGATTGTATTATTTCACACCTAAGGTGTCTTTATCTTTACTAACTAAATTTATCCACATTCACATTGGGTTGTCTTTATTGATGATCCACTCCTCCCATATTAGTGATGTTGACTTGGTCAAAATTGACCTTTTCCACATATATTAGCCCTTGTTCACACATGGGGGTGCTTGATCCAGTTATTAACATGATCCATTTTCACATTAATAGGGATTTTATGCCTACTTAAGATACTTGTGGGCCTCCTTACACATTTATTCATCTAACTAGGTGCTAAGAGAAAAATTGATATTACTATTCGCTGCATGCTAATTTAGGAATATTACAATGTCTTCATCAGAGATGAATGCTCCCTTCAAGAGATTGATACTTATATCGATCTCTTTAGAGAGCTTCAAGATGTATTCACGTTGTCTTGTGATGAAATACCTTGAATTGATCCATCTATTTTCTAGCATGAGATCAAAACTTACAAAAATTCTAAGCCTATATGGGAGAAGCTTCGTCACGTCAACACTAGGAAAGCAACAGCTATCAAGGCTGAGGTTGAGAAGTATCTTAGGGTGGGTTTCATATACCCCATTCTGTTAACTGAGTGGGTTCCGAATCTAGTTCTTGAGGACAAGAAAGAAGGAACGATCTGTGTTTGCATTTATTTCAGGGATTTGAATAAGGCATGCTCGAAGGATAATCAACTCACACCATCTATTGATCATATTATTGATGAGTGTGCGAGGAATGATATTTTCTCCTTCATGGACGATTTCTCAGGATACAATCTGATTACAATTTGTTCTCAATATCGGCACAAGACTTCTTTTATTTTCCCCTGGGGTACATTTGCATATAAAAATATGCCTTTTGGCCTCAAAAATGCTGGGGCTACTTTCCAGTGGGCCTTGTCTTATGCTTTCCACTACATCAATCATATCATCGAAGCTTAGTTGGATGATTTAGTTGCTCATTCTGAAAAGAGAACTTGTCATCCTTCTCATCTTCGACGGTTTTTTGAATGATTTCGTCATTATAAAATTTGGTTGAACCATAATAAGTGTGCTTTCACCGTCACATCCCGTTAGTTTTTGGGATTCATTGTTTATACTAAAGGGATTTAGGTAGATCCCTTCAAGGTTGAGGAAATAATTTAGTTGCCTCCCCCGTCTTCTATTCGTGAACGTCAAAGTCTACAAGGAAAAGAAAATTTCTTAAGGAGATTTATCGTTAATTATGCCGAGGTGATGAAAGGATCTATGAGATTGTTGAAGAAAGGAAATCCATTATTTTGGGATGACTTCGCTCAATGCTCGTTTGATATTTTGAAAATGGAATTGACCTCTACTCTATTATTGGGTCCACCTTATTATAGTATAGAATTCCATTTTTATCTCACTGCAGTAGAATATACTATAGGTATGGTTCTGGTTTAGGAGGATGATTTTCTTTGTGAGCATGTTATTTATTACCTAAGTCGAGGCTTGGTAGGTCCTAAACTATGATACTCTCCCATTGAGAAGTTATCTTTGGTAGTTGTCCATGTTGTATAGCGCCTTAAGAATTACATTCTCCTTTGCAAAACTTATGTTTTGGCAACAGTCAATTCATTTCAATTTGTTCTCAATAGGCGAGTGATTGGTGGAAAATACAATTGATGGATTTTCATTTTGCAAGAGTTTGATCTAGAATTTATGTCTGCCAAATCCAAGAAATATTTGGTATTTGTGAAGTTGATCTCTGAGTTTCCTTATGGAGATGAGATTATTTATGAGGAGTCATTCCCTAATGAATATATTTTCCTCATTTCTTCACAGGATCCTTGGTATGGAGATCTCATTGTTTATCTCCAGACTTAAAATTTCCCCTTGCTTTTTGAAAGATGAGCGTCGAAAGTTGTGTCACTTAGCAAAAAAATTTCTTATTATTGGTGACACTATATCATCACGGGGTTTATTCGAAGAAGCCGAGGTTGTGCTGAATGATTTCCATAGTGGAGCTTGTGGTGATCATTTATCTGGGCTTTCTATAGCTCAAAATATTTTACATGTCAGATATTTTTGGACCTTGATTTTCAAATATTGTGTTGAGGCGGTCAAAAAATGTCATCCTTGTCAGGTTTATACTCGGAAGATGCACGCTCATCCAGCTCCACTCTTTCCTGTTTTCCTTTGTTGGTATGTTCAAAAAGTGGGGTATTTATTTTACTGTAGGTAACCTACCTTTGAAAAGGGTCACAAGTACATTATCGTGGCATGGTGTACTTTACAAAATTGAACATTGAGGCACATACCTACTTCTATGAACAATGGTGAAACAATAGCCTTGTTTCTATTCAACCAAGTCATTTCTCACTTTTGTATTCCCAAAGAGATTGTCACTGACCATGGCAGTCATTTTAATAACTTTATGATGGTTGAATTGGCTCTCAAGTTAGGTTTCTGGTAGGACCATTTATCTCCTTATTATCCTCGAGCCAATGGGTAGGTTGAACGCGTAAACAAGTCTATAAAGGTTATCCTTCAACGGAAAATCGATAAAGCTAGGTCTTTAGTGATTAATGGCTTAAATTGCTTACATAAATTATCAACCGAGGTTTGTAAACTGATGAAGTGTGGTGCACTATATGTGCTTAGTTAACCTTCTTCTTACTTCGTTGTATGTATTTTTATGTTGTTTTGGGGGTTTTGTTCTTTATATCTAAGAGTGTTAATCTAAAACTATGAGAGAAATCAAATGAATCTTAATGAATTTTAAGAAGGAAGAAAAGGAAGTGTTCCTAAGTTAACCTAATTTGCATAAAAATGAATCAAATATTTATTGACCGGTTAGAATATGATCTGAAAAACAGAGTATCTATTCTAATGACTTCCAATTTAACATTAGTTCTATTCCATGGATATAAATCTTATAACTGAAATTGAAATTTCAATGCTATTATAAGTGAAAGCATAAAAAGAAAATAACTAATGTATGTTTAGTTACTCGAGCATTCAATATGAAGTGTCACCTTCTTGAGATGATGTGTAAACAACCAATTATACCTTAGTTTCTAATGATCTAGAAAAGCAAGTAAAGTGTGCATAGGAAAACTCAATAATTGCATGAATTGAATATTCAATCATTTAGTCTAGAAATATGATAAAATCATCTTCTTGAAAGGACCTTTTAAGAACATCCAATGATACAATTAAATGAGGATCTAAAAACAAATATGAAAGTATGAAAAATTAAAGCTCAACTGATTGTAAACAACTAATATATGTTTGATTACTCCAGCAGTCAATATGAAGTATCACCCTCTTGAAATGATGTGTAAGCAACCAATTATACCTTAGTTTCTAATGTTCTAGAAAATAAAATAAAGTATGTAGAGGAAAACTCAATAACTGCATGAATTAGATATTCAATCATTTAGTTTAGAAATTTGATAAAATCATCTTCTTGAAATGATTTTTAAGAACATCCAATGATACAATTAATTGATATTTTTAATCTAAGAAAGTAAATAACAAAACAATAAATGAAATTAGATAACTGTGAGCTCTATCGCTTCAAACTTAATCCAATTTGAAAATATATAGATCTATTCTCACAAAATGTTTTTAGAAGATCAATGATTACATAGTTATTCTATTGATGCTAGGAAGACATTCATGATCTAATTCTATGCTACTAAACAAAACTGTAATGTAATATTAATCTACTCAGAAAACATAATTGACAAAAACAGAGTAAGGAATTTAAACTAAAACAAAGAATGAAAACCTCCTCTTGTGCAGGGGGCCCTCTGCAACAGATTCAATTGAGATCCTAGTTGATTATATACGCACTAAGCAATCACTGGTACCATGAACACAATCCTTGTATTATAATAGAACGCAGTTTTAAAACAATACACATCGTTTCAGCAAAAGTTTTTTAATTATCGGTTCTGTACAACCGGTATTTAAATAAAACAAACATAACTGTTATGAGCTAATTTTGCCTACAGGTGGCTAATCTTAACTGAATTATAGAATTGGAGTTTTACTGTTTAACTCTTGATTTACTACAATGGAGCAAATCAAGAGTCCTTCTGTTCTCGGCTTACGTCCTTTGACCGAACTTTGACCACGATCTTAGGCATCCTTTTCTATCGATCTCAATCAATTAGATAGGACAAAATCCATGTGTAGATTATTCTGGAAATGCCTATGTGGCTCATTTCTCCATTTGATCCTGGGAACCTGTCAGACCATGAAAGTAGCTGTGGAACCAACAATTAGCTATAGAATAGGTTGCGTTTTGTAGCCAAATTACAAAAATCCATTCGAATAGCAAGAACATCAGAATATAACATGGAACTCATTTAAATGCATTCCTTGAGACAAAACATGACATTTATCATTGATTGGAGTATATGAACTTATGAGAAAGTAAGGGAAAAAGGTGAGAAAGGATGTTAAAGAGAGGATAATTCTAACGCTCAACATACCTCCACTGAGAAGTCATTGTATGTCCTCATGCAATTTACCAAAAATGTGAATTTTCCTCTCTTACTGCATTTGTTTAGACACTTCTGCTAACACATCCAATTTCCTTTTTTTGCTTTTCTTTGAAGTGATTGCCATCTTGGGCTTTCTCATAAGGAGCTTGTATTTGAGATTAATGACTGCCTTGTTTAGTGACTTGTTCTTTCTTTTTAACTTCATGTTCTTTTTGTACCACAATCTTAAATGTAGAATGGTATTGTCACTAATTACCTTTTCCAATTTGTTCTGCTACTTCAAGGCCTCATTCTCCTGTTTAATATGCCTATTCAATATCTCTAGTTCATAAATTTTCTGTTTGAGAGTATCAACTAGAGGTTATTGTGGATTGATAGGAGGTTCTGGATTCACTGTTGCATTTCTCTTCTCTAGTGACTCTATGTAATCATATATTTCTTGTTGTACTGGGTCTATGCCTGGATATTTTCTGCTGGGACTACCTTCAAAATTATGAATAAGAGAATTTTGAGGACTATGTGGAGAATAAATAATGACAGGAGATGGTATTGGAGTTTCTTCATCTAAACTTATAAACTCTGTCTCTTTTGGTAGTGTTTTCTTCATCGAACCTCGAAGTCTAGAGCCCCTTCTCAGCTGTCGAGGATTTGAATTTTCCTCACTTGTAACCTTGCTCCTCCTTTCTATCTTACCTCTTGTCTTGACTTTCCTTTCCTTTTTGTTCTCTGTTAGCTCTATAGAGATGAGTTTTTCATCATTTTTCTGAAATGAAGATATAGGTCTGTCTTCAATGTTTGTATCAATCTTCTTCCTTCTGCTCTTTCTAACATTGTCTTCTTTAGGTTGCTCTAGTACTTCTTGGAAATGGTTTATGATAAGAAAATTCTCCCAGGAATCTCATATACTTTTTAAATGAAACTAAAAAAGTATTTTTATCAACCCATGATGGTGCATAGTGTTATCTATAAACTGTATTCTCTTCTGCACGTTTGTAAACATTCTTTTTAAGTTATTCAGTAAAAACAAGAGAAGATTTATTTCACCATTCTTTAAGAAATTCATTAACAATCGAATATGATATACATACATGCAGCCAAACCTTCCTTCACATGTGATAAATTTATGTAAAACCAAGAGCATGTTACTCCATTTATTTTTAAGTGCTAAGCTGGGGATATCCTTTCTGAAAACAAAAATATCCATACCTAGGTTTTTTAGGATAACTTTCCATGATTCATTGTGAAATTCCTTGTTTTTGAACCACCTTTCGCCAACCCTTGGAAGTTCTGTGGCTTCAGCTATGAATGTCTTAGTAACTGTGAACTTGATGTCTCCAATTTCCACTTTTGTGCCATCAAAATACCCAGCAAAATAATTTGTGATATCTTTGTGAAAACCATCGAATTTCTCTATGAATTTGAGCCATTTAGATTTTTGCAACATTTCCTTGATCTAAGGATATCCTTCCATATATTTTTTTCCCACCGGTTCTATTCTGACTATTAGTCCCATGCCTTCTATTACGAAGAGTCTAAACTTCAGAATTATCCTTCTTTGTTATGAAATGAATTTTATTACGGATCTGATGAAAGGCATCGAAGGTTTGTAGGAATAAATAAGTGATATGGATTGGGGTTTTGAAGAAACATAGACATATAGGTCATGTCAACAGGTCATAACCGTTAATCATAAATGGGGGAGTCTATTGTGGTCCATTATGAAATATAATGCGGATGATGTGGCCAATATATGATATTTTTGAAATCTCAATCAAATCAAATGATGATATGTCAAGGTAGCATATGATCATCCATATTATACATGCTAATGTTTTGACCTTGCTATTAAAATATGGTTTTGCAACTTTACCTTTAGAACTAACCTTTTCATTGTTGTTTCTTTGGTGTTGATTCTTAAGGTACCTTTTAGCATGCTGGTCTTAAAATGTAGTCCTTGTTATAGCATCATTTTTCACCCTACGGTGATTCATGATTGTCTTTGTAGCTTTGGGCACCCATTCCCAGACAGACAAAGATTCACTAAAAAACGGTGTTAAAATTCCCATATGCGGTTGTACTTGAGACTTTTAAAGTGTATGCCATTAAAAATAGTGAAAAATATATAAAAATCATATTTTAAGTGAGTTTGATGGTTACTCGGTAGTTCAACCACCCAGGTACGTGGCCAACTGTTCCAGGCGGTTGAAACTACTTTGAGGGAATATAAAAGCCCCTCATGTGTATGGCCCTGGGGAGAAAGTTTTATGGGCAGTATACTCTCATTGGAGATCGGTTCAAGTCTGATTCCCCATGCCTCCTGCACTTTCCCAGATTTATATCAGGAAACCCTTGTTTCCTGGAGATGTTCATCCATTTATATGCCATCTCGAGTGCACAAGTCTTGGAAGAATCTTAGCGACGCAAGGGCGGGACGAATCCAGACGACGGTCTGCTCGAAGATCATGGAAGGATTCAGGTGATCTCTCCACTTTTACTACTGTACATGTTGTTCGTGATAATGAAGAACCATCTTGTTCCTAAACTCGTGTGTTAATGTTTATTTATATATGTGAAAAGATTATCATTTAAGCATTTATTATGGTTTATATAATGTTTCACATGGATTGCACTAACGTTTAGGAGAAGTATATGCTGTACAACTAGGTTTTCATGCACGTTCTTTCTTGTTTTCCAGGTTGAAGGAGGAAGAAGGGTTGTTGGGGGTTTGGACCCCGCGGGATCTACATCGAACGTAGGACTACGGGTGAGTTCTACTATCGTTGTTATCTAGTTTTTAGCATTCAAGTGTGGTTGTGTGTGAGTCCTTCTGAATAGCATGCCCTGATCTGTGGAGGTTTCGACCCAACAAACCTCTAGGGTGATTTTCCCCCAAACAATCCTTCAATTCCTTGTATTCATTATTTTTAGTAGGTTGGAAAAATGTGTCAGGGCTACTGAATGAAATGGAATGTGGCTGTAAATTATTGAATCAGCTACATAAGATAATCAGCTACAAAATGTAATATGTTCGTGGAATGGAATGAAACTGTAGATTATGAGTTGCAAAAATGGAAGATGAATGTAGTTCTGTATTACTACTTATTGCAGAAAATAAATGGAAAATATAGAATGTCAGAAATATTTGATTTTCACCCTGTATTTTCTTTATAAGGATGCCAATCATTGATTGGTTATCATACTTATACACTTTATATATATATATATATATATATATATATATTATAGGAAAAATAAAATCTAAGTTAGTGAAGAAGAAGAATTCTTCTTCACTAACTTCATATCAGTATTATCTTGGAAAATCTTGATAAACTCTTCTCTTGAAATTGGCTTATGATATACTTTCAACCAATGACCATTCACAATAAGAGATACCTCTTCTTCATCAATTGTCCTTATCTTGACTTCTCCAGATCTTGACTTCTCCATTCTCAAATACTTTTTCAATCTCATATGGCCCAAGCCAATGAGTACGAAACTTCTTCTCCTTAATATAGCTATCATGCCATTTAGCTCTTTGTTGCTGGACTATGTTGGTTCTTTGAACTGCATCTTCCCTAATTTCATCAAGCTCATTGAGTTTATCTAATCTATGTTTTTGTGCTTGTGATAAATCAAGTCCCAATTGGATTGCCATATTGAATGTTCGAATCTAAAATTCTATAGGGAACATGAATTCCTTTCCATAAAAAATTTCATAGGGAGTATGTCCTGTTGTATTCCTCCATGTAGTTTGGTAGGCCCATAAGGCATCAACAGGCCTTTCTGCCCAATCTCTTCTGTGTAGATGTACAATCTTAGAGAGAATTCCATCAATCACTTTATTGGTGGACTCTACTTGACCATTTTCTTGTGGATGATAAGGATTAGACTTTATGTGCTTGATATTGTAATCTTCGACGAGCCTTTTCACCAAATTGGATGTAAAATGGGATCCCTGGTCTATCACAATTTCTCTTGGAACACCAAAACAAGTGAAGATATCCTCAAAAACAAAATTAACTATAGAATGTTCATTAGCAAAAGGTAGTGCTTTAGCCTCTACCCATTTAGTGACATAATCAGTACATACCAAAATATATTTATTTTATTTAGATGGTGGATTTATTGGTCCAACAAAATGCAAGGCCCATTTTTCAAATGGTTCTACGAGTAGCTGAGGTTGTAATGGAATTTCATCTGAAGGAGCAGGTTTCCCTATCCTTTGGCAGCTGTCACACCTTTTGACATATTATTTGGTATATCTAAATATGGATGACCAATAATATCCCAAATGAAGGATTTTATGGGCTCTCCTCTTGTCAGAAAAGTTTCCACCACAAGGTTCATCATGACATTCCTTAAGAATTTCAAGCTTTTCATCTTCTCTAACACATCTTATGATAATGAGATCTTAACCTGTTTTATACATTTGATTAGTAATCCATGAGTACCTTGCACTTATTTGAATAATTTTACTTTTCTCCCTAAGAATCAAATGTGAAGGTAGTTTTGCTGTGACTAAGTAATTATCAATATCTGCAAACCTAGGAGTTTTAGTAGTTATTGCAAAAATATATTCATCAAGAAATTTATCCTCAACTGGATTGTTATTTTTGATATTTTGAATTCTAGAGAAGAAATCAACAACTGTGTTTTGTATTCTAGGTCGGTCTAGAATGGTGATGTTGAATTATTGCAGGAGTAATAACCATCTTGTAATTCTACCATTAGTAATGGGTTTATTCATTAAGTATCTAATTGTAGAGTGATTTGTATGAGCAAAGATTTCATAGCATGTAATATAATGTCTAAATTTGTTGATAGTATGGACAACAGCTAATAATTCCTTTTCAGTTACAGTGTAATTTAACTCAGTGGGAGTCAAATTCTTACTTTTGTAATAGATGGCATATGAGATCAAATATTTTTTTCCTAATATAGCTCCTAGAGCTATATTTGAAGCATTTGTTGAAATGTGAAAATGTAGTTTCCAATTTTGACCTCTTAATATGGGTTCTTCAGAAATTTTTTCTTTTAAAGTTTCAAATGCCAATTGGTAATCAGGATTCCAAATAAATTCACAATATTTGGTAAGTAACTTGAAGAGTGGGGATTCTATTTTAGTGAAATTTTCTATAAATCTCCTATAATATCCTGTGAATCCTAGAAAAATTCTAACATCCCTTTGACAACTTGGAATTGATAGTTTGGAGATGACTTTGACTTTATATGTATCAACTTTAATTCCATCTCCTGAAATGTGATGTCCTAAAACACTCTCTTTTTTAAACATCATAAAACATTTTTCATGACTTAGTGAAAGGTTTTCTTCCCTACATCTTTTAAGAACCTTTTCCTATTTTTCTAAAGCTTTGTCAAATGAATTCCCATAAATTGTAAAGTCATCCATGTACACCTTTACACAATCATGTATTAGATCAGAAAAAATTCTTAGTACTGCCCTTTCGAATGTTGCAGGTCCACTGCACAATCCAAAAGGAAGCACTTGGTAGGCATAAGTCCCCCATGTACAGGTGAATGCAGTCTTATCTTGATCTTCAAGTGCTACTTGAATTTGATTGTAACCACTAAAACCATCAAGGAATGAGAAATACTTCTTACTTGCTAATGTATCCAATACTTGATCTATAAAGGGTAAAGGAAAATGATTTTTTAGGTTAGCTTTATTCAATTCTCGATAATCAGTGCATACCCTCCATTTACCATTATTTTTTGGTACAATCACTAAAGGGGAAACCCACTGACTGTCTGAAATTGGGTAAATGAAGTTCACATTCAAAAAAATTTGCAACTTTTCTTTCACAATTTCTCTAAGATTTGGATTCATCCTTCTTTGAGGTTGTCTGATAGATTTACAATTTTCCTCAATATATATGTGATGTATACAACTCTTAGGAATAATTCCTTTCATGTCAGTGTATTCCCATGCATATGCAAAAGAATGTTGTTGTAATGTTTTGATTAACGTTTCCTGTTGTAATATGTCTAAGTTTTTGTTTATGTTAAAAAAAAATTCCAGAAATATTTCAAATTTAGAGCTACCAAATTTTTCTATAGAATGAAGAGACATCTTCCGAGATGAAAAATATTAAATATTTAATTTTTCTTGAAATTGATCATGTTCATATTCTGAGGATGATTTAAATTTTTCTATTGAATTTAAAATTTGACTGTCTTCACTAATGGTTGAAATAAGAAAGAGATGTTGTATATCATTGTCATCATCAATCCATTCCTTGTCATCTAACTCTATGATTGTTTTTTCTAGAGGATATAGAGTGAATTTCTTTGTTGAGTTACCACGAGAGATATGCATGTTATGAGATCTACAGCTAATGAAAGCATCATCTGTAGCCAAATAAGGTCTTCCTAATATAAGTGGATGTCCTCCTAGATTGTTCTTAGGAGTTAAGATCATAAAATAAACAGGATACTCCCAAGAGTCTAGGGACACTGAAATATCTTCTAACAAACCATCTAGCTTGATTAAATATCTATTTTCTAATTGCAATAATGTAGGTGTATACATATGATTAGGAAGTTTGAGTTGTTCCATGGTTTGCTTGCTCATGATATTTATTGTTGCTCCTAAATCAATCAATGTATTCGGAATTTCAACACCATTTATATGTGTTTCGCTAAACTTCCTGGACCTAAATATTTTTATATCACAATTTTTTCTACTAATTTGAATTCTTTTTATTTCTTTTGGTTTTCTTCTTGGTTTCTTCATGCTCAACTCTTTTATTCTTTTGGCTAGAATTGGAATTTCCTTGATGGCTTGTAACAAAGGGATTTTGATTCAAATATTTTTCAATTCATCTAGGAAATCATAATTAGGCAACATAACATGCTTTTCTACTCCTTTATCAATTTGTAATATTTCAGGAAAAGGAGGTGTAGAAGTTGTTGAGTCCGAATTTGCATCTTTTCCATACACTTTTCCATATCTTTTTCACTCACCTAAACCTCCCAAAATTGTCAATATCATGTGCAAAAGGGTATCTAACATGGTTTTTAAGTATGTTTTTGTGTTTTCTATTTGATTTAGATTTTGTTCATACAGCTGCGGAAACTTGCCACTTTCCGCAGCTGCTGCAACTTTCCGCAGCTATTTTGTGGAACTATATGCTACAGGTGTCTACAAAGGAAATCAAAGCCGTCCACGTGGAGGTCAACTATGGAGTTTCATGTCGGCCGGACTCTGTTTCGTGGCACATAAACATCCATACGGTCGTTTCTAAGCTTGCGGAGGTTAAATCGACATCTGTGCAGAGCTCTGGAGTTGAATTCAAGCATCCACCTTCCGTAGATCCACTTTCCAACACGGCCATACTCCTATATCCGTGGACGAAGTGGTCTACGTGCTCTCTGTCATCATAAACTTCAGGAGACAGTTACAGTTTATTGTTTTATATAGAGCGTTTGCATACGCACATAAAGTTAGTTGTTAGTTGATAGTTGATGTTCGTGAATAAACTCTGTTATCTTTTAGTCTGCTTTGTAGTGATTACGCTGCCCTTGAGCCGTAACACTACCATTCTGTAATGAACTACTTGTTAATATGAGAAGACTCTGTTTTTCAACTTAATTCGTGTTTGAGGATCGTTACCAAAGCTGTGTAGAGGGCCCCTGCTCAGCCAAGGTTCTGTGTATTAATGTATATATTTCTCATTTCATTTCTTTAAAAAGTCATTGTATCATAATCCATTACATGTTCATATTTTGTAGTTGTTTCATTTTTGTTTATACATTTCCATAATTTCCATTTCATTCCTGTCTTTCATGTTTTTATGATTGTTAATCACTGATCAGTTTTCTTGTGCAGGTTTTAGGTAGACAGCCCGGGCATTTTCATAGTATTTTGGCTAATGACATGAAACTAACATTGTTCTGCTGCTAGTTTTGCTTTTCATAGCTTTTGTTTAACTTCAGTCTTGCTTTGTACACTTCAGTTTTGCTTATCTGATTCAGTAGTTAAATTTAGATATATTAAGCTGCTCATAGCATCTTCAGTTGCCTCCGAAAGCCACAGCTGGACTGATGGTGAGGGACTGCATTATGAAATGTGTAGTTTAGTATTAGTTTCTTTTATGCAAATTTAGATATATTAAGCTGCTCATAGCGTCTTCAGTTGCCTCCGAAAGCCACAGCTGGACTGATGGTGAGGGACTGCATTATGAAATGTGTAGTTTAGTATTAGTTTCTTTTTTGCAAATTTAGATATATTAAATCATGTATGACATCTTCAGTTGCCTCCGAAAGCCACAGCTGGACTGATGGCGAGGGATTGAATCATGGGTGTATGGTTTAGTATTAGTTTACTTTCTGCAAAATTAAATATCAGTTACACAAGTTGTTTATGATTACTTCCGAAAGTCATAGCTGGTCTAATGATGAAGGGTCAGAAAATGAATTGATGTAATCTGATTTAGATTTATTTTATTGCAATTTTGAATTTCCATAAGCGTAGTTTCTTTTGTGTTCAGTTGGCAGCAAGAATAGTTTGGTTTTCATGTTCACTAGTTTCATGTTTTGATTCATTAGATTAGCAGCACCTTTTCATTTCAGCAGTACACTTTTACTTTCTTTCAAGTCTTGTCATTGTAATTTCAATTCGCTTTTAAAGTTTCAAGATTGGTAAATCATTATAGGGGATATCACTTCCTTGAAAAAATATAACCAAACTTGTTTTTCATTTTAGAATTTCCATTTCACCTTAGAAAGACCGAAAACGACAAAAATTAAGAAAGAGGTTATCTTGCACATATAGTGCGCCGCACTTCATCAGCTTACGATTCCCGGATTGACAAATTAAATGCGGCAATTTAGGACACACTAAATTGACCAAACATTTTGGCGCCGTTGCCGGGGAAGTGTAACTAGGTAGCCAATTTCTTAAAAAAAAAAACAAAATAATAAAAGAAGGGAAAACTTGATAACTTCTTGAAGTATGCTCTCCTCTTGCACCTAGTGTGATCTGGAGGATCAGAAAAAAGAGTTATTGGTTTAGTAATTTCTTAAGTATGCTCTCTTCTTGCACCTAGTGTGACCTGGAAGATCAGAAAGAGAATTATTAGCCCAACTTTTAAAAAAAAATAAAAATAAAATGACATGCATAGAGCAAGAGATTCTAGGGGAAGGTTTATAGCTAAAGCCAAGAGTTCGATTTTCACAACTCCATCTTCTTCAAGGCATAGACCAGATTCACCACCATCTACCCCTAGCCTTAAGATTTTTGGAAGTCAAGGAACAACTGAATTAGAGGATTCTCCTATACCACCTACTAAAACCCACTTAGAAAACAAAGAGACTTTCTCTCATCCTTCCTTGGTAGAAGAACTAGAGGACCACAAAGACTCTAAAGAAACTATCATGGCAGAGGAAGTAATAAATAGAGGTGGAGGTAGAAGAGGAGGAGATAATGGAGATAACAATGGTGAAGGAAATGATGGTAGAAATAGGGACAATTTGCTTGGATTCCCTATAGTTGATGAGGAAACTCATGCAACAATGAAAAATATTTCACCATCTGTTCTCCCTAACTTTTATGGATTGCGAAGTGAAGATCCTGAAACATTTCTGTTTGAGTTTGAAGTAGTGTGCCGAACTTATGACTATATGGAAGATTCTCAAAAACTCAAACTGTTTCCTTCAACATTGAAGGGATCTGCTTTGAAATGGTTCATGGGATTAGCCACTCAATCTATCAGGACTTGGAATGATATGAAACAAACATTTTTGGATAGATACTTGGACTATTGTATGCCCACCAATCACAAGGATGAAGTATTCAAAATGATGCAAAAAGAAGATGAAAATTTGGAAGACTTACTTGAAAGATTTCAATACAACTTGAAAAGAGCAAAGATGAGCAACTTAGATGATGAAACCTTGAAATCCCTCATATTAAAAGCCATTAGAGATGAATGGATAGATATTTTAAACATGATGGGGAAAGGAGACATTTCTCGACTTCCACTTCGTGACATAACAGAACTATGTGTCCATCTCTCAAGAGGAAAATCTAAAACAGGAAAAGGGCCTAGGGATCCTTCTCTTATTAGGGCTAACAAATCTGCAACTGGATCAGTAAGTAGGGCGGAGATTGGTAATATGCTTGATGAATTCAAAACTGATATCTTAGGGAGCCTTAGTGAACAACTAGACACCCTTAAAATCCAAAACAAGCAAAAAGCAGAAACAGATGCTTTAGCCATCTTTTGTCCGAAATGTAGGAAGAAACATGCTTTAAGGGAATGTCCTTTGGATGCAAAAGTTGTAGAAACATGTATGATTTGCTCAGAAAATCATGAGATCAAGGATTGTCCTTCAATTCCTGGACTCAAAGCTGTTTTTCAAGAAGATCCAAATTCAGTAGAATCTCTCTGTTTTGTCGCAAGGAGACCTTGGCGGGGACAACAATCTCAAGGGTTTAATAACCCTATGAATCTTCAAACCCCACCAAATTGGAATCCTTGGCAACAACCTTGGTCCCAACATCAAAATTCATATCAGCCATGGGTACAGGGGATGCAAAATCCTTATGGGAGATTTGCTCAATTTTATCAATATCCTCCATCTTTTCAAAATCAACAAGCTCCACAATTTCCAAGCCAAAATCCACAACTTTCATTGCCATTTCCACAACAACAACCTTCTCAACAAAATACAAATCCTCAACTCATGCTCCCATACCAACAGAAGACAAATCAACTTCCAGCTCATCCATTGCCAAATCCTAACAATAAGAATCCTCAAACTACTTATATGGTAGAAGGACAAGAATTTCCTACCTATATGATTGTTCCTCTCAACGATGTACAACTCAGATCTGGTAGAGTTTTAGAAAAACCTTCTATAGACATTCAAGAGCAAGATACCTCTGAAGAGGACTCTCTTCAAGTCAATAAGGGTTTTGAGGAAGAATCTCTTCAAAATTCAAAAATTCAAAAAGAAAAAGAAAAGCCAACATCCACAACTCCTATAGTTGAGCAACCTGTATCTTCATCTACACCTCCTTTTCCGGAAAGACTACAAATTGATAAGGGGGTGGAAAAACAAATCTTGTTGCCTAACTATGACTTTCTAGATGAATTGAATAATGTTTGTATCAAGATTCCATTGCTACAAGCCATTCGAGAAATTCCTATTTTAGCAAAAACCATAAAGGAGTTGAGTTTCAAAAGACCAGGAAGGAAGCTAAAAGACACAAGAAGAATCCACCTGGTAGGAAAGATTGCAGACATTATGATGGGAAAAATTACCATGCAGAAGTATGTAGATCCAGGAAGTCCAATTGTCGAGACACATATAAATGGGATAGAAATTCCAAACACATTGATTGACTTAGGGGCTGCTATCAACATTATGAGTAGACAGACTATGGAACAGTTAAAACTTCCTAACCTTCTTTTTACACCTACCTTATTGCAACTTGCAGATCGATCGGTTATTAAACCAGATGGTGTATTAGAAGATATTTCAGTCTCCTTAGATTCTTGGGAATATCCAGTAGACTTTATGATTTTGACTCCAAAAAGTAATCTAGGAGGACATCCAATTATCTTAGGAAGACCTTGGCTGGCCACAGCTGATGCTTTTATTAGTTGTAGATCTGGAGACATGTACATTTCTAATGGTAATTCAACAAAGAAATTCAATTTGTATCCTCCAGCAAGAGCAATCACAGAAATAGGAGACAATGAATGGGTCGATGATGAGAACACTATACAACCTGTCTTTACCATTTCTGAAATCAGTGAGGATAGTCAAATTCTGAACACATTAGAAAATTTTGAGATATCTTCAGAATATGAACCCACACAATTTCAGTTGGAATCTGACATAGAATATTTATCATCAAGACAAATGTCTCTTTACTCTATGGAAGAGTTTGGTAGTTCTACCATTGAGATTTTTCCAGGAAAAACATTGAATATCAACAAACATTTGGAAAAGTCACAACAAGAAGGACTAACCAAAATCTTGCAAAAACATTCTACTGCATTTGCATGGGAGTATACTGACATGAAAGGTATTGATCCTAAGACTTGCATCCATCATATCTATGTTGAGGAAAACAGTAGACCAATCAGACAACCTCAAAGAAGGATGAATCCAAATCTTAGGGAGATAGTGAAAGAAGAGCTCCAAAAACTACTCAATGTAAACTTCATTTATCAAATTTCAGATAGCCGATGGGTTTCTCCTTTGGTTATAGTACCTAAAAAGAATGGTAAATGGAGGGTATGCATTGATTACAGGGAATTGAACAAAGCAACTTTGAAGGATCACTTTCCTTTGCCTTTTATTGATCGGGTATTAGATACATTAGCAGGTAAAAAGTACTTTTCATTTTTGGATGGTTTTAGTGGCTATAATCAAATTCAGGTAGCACTTGAAGATCAAGATAAGACCACATTTACTTGTCCATGGGGAACTTTTGCCTACCGAGTGCTTCCTTTTGGGTTGTGTAATGCACCAGCAACATTCCAAAGAGCAGTACTAGGAATTTTTTCTGATCTAATCCATGATTGTGTAGAGGTTTATATGGATGATTTTACAGTTTATGGTAATTTATTTGAAGAGGCATTAGAAAATTTGGAAAAAGTTCTCATAAGATGTAAAGAAACAAACCTTTCATTAAGCCATGAAAAATGCTTTATGATGTTTACTGAAGGGATTGTTTTAGGACATCATATTTCGGGAGATGGGATTAAGGTTGATAGATCAAAATTTGAAGTCATCTCCAAGTTGCCTATTCCAAATTGTCAAAGAGATGTTAGAAGTTTTCTAGGATTTACTGGTTACTATAGAAGATTTATAGAAAACTTCACTAAAATAGCATCTCCACTCTTCAGGTTGCTTACAAAAGACTGTGAATTTAAATGGGATCCTGATTGTCAATCAGCTTTTGAAACTTTGAAAACAAGAATATCTGAAGCACCTATCTTGAGAGGACCAAATTAGAAACTTCCTTTCCATATTTCTACAGATGCTTCAGATACAGCTCTTGGAGCTGTGTTGGGTCAAAAATATTTAATTCCTTATGCCATTTATTACACCAGTAAAAATTTGACTCCCACAGAGTTGAACTATACTGTGACTAAAAAAAAGTTCTTAGCTGTTGTTCATGCAATTAATAAGTTTAGACATTACATAACAGGCTATGAAACTTTTATTCATACTGACCATTCTGCAATTAGATATTTAATGAACAAACCTGTTACTAATGGCAGAGTGACAAGATGGCTTTTACTTTTGCAAGAATTCAATGTTACTGTGTTGGATAGACCAGGAAAACAGAATACAGTAGCTGATTTCTTGTCTAGGATTCAGAATACTAAAGAAGATTCTCCTGTAGAAGATAAGTTTCCTGATGAATATTTGTTTGCAGTAATTATTAAGACCCCTTGGTATGCAGATATTGCTAACTATTTGGTTACAGGGAAACTACCTTCACATTTATTTCCAAGAGAAAAACGAAAAATTATTCAGGAGAGTTCAAGATATTCATGAATTTCTAACGAATTGTTTAAAACAGGGCCAGATCTTGTGATCAGAAGATGTGTCAGGGAAGATGAAATGCCTGATATTCTTAAGGCATGTCATGATGAACCATGCAGTGGACACTTTGCAGACAAAAGGACGGCCTATAAAATCCTTTCTTTGGGATATTATTGGCCTTCCCTCTTCAAAGATGCAAAACAATATGTCAAAAGGTGTGATAGCTGCCAAAGAGTAGGGAAACCTACCCTTTCAAATGAAATGCCATTGCAAACACAGGTACTAATTGAACCCTTTGAAAAATGGGCTTTAGATTTCATTGGACCGATTAATCCACCATCTAAGCAAAAGAAGTATATATTGGTTTGCACTGATTATGTTACTAAATGGGTAGAAGCTAAAGCATTAGTGTCTGCTACTGAAAATTCAGTTGTTCATTTTCTTTATGAGGATATTTTTACTCGCTTTGGTGTTCCAAGAAAAATTGTAACAGATCAGGGGAGCCAATTCACATCAAATTTGGTGGAGAAGTTGATGGAAGAATACAAAATCAAGCACAGAAGATCTACTCCCTACCATCCACAAGCAAATGGTCAAGTGGAGTCCACAAACAAAGTTCTTGAAAGTATCATCACCAAAACTGTTCATCTACATAGAAGAGATTGGGCAGAAAGGCTTCCAGAAGCCTTGTGGGCCTACAGAACTACATGGAGGAATACAACGGGACATTCTCCCTATGAACTTGTTTATGGGAAATAATTCTTGCTCCCCATTGAGTTCCAAGTCAAGACCTTCAAGATAGCAGTTCAGTTGGGGATGGACTTATCAGAAGCCCAAAAGCATAGAATGGAGCAGTTGAATGAGCTAGATGAGATCGGACAAGAAGCAATTCTAAGAACTGATCTAGTTCAATATCAAAGAACTAAATGGCATGACAAATATATCAAAGAGAAGAAGTTTCAAGAAGGAGATTGGGCATTGTTATTTGACTCCAAGTTTAAAGATTTTCAAGGGAAATTTCGGACTCATTGGCTTGGGCCATATGAGATTGACAAGATCTTTAACAATGGAGCTGTAAGAATCAAGACCATTGATGAGTTTCAAACTCCTCTTATAGTGAATGGCCATAGATTGAAAGTTTATCATAAGCCACTCTGTAAAGAGGATTTTGTCAAGTTGTTTCAAGAAAGTTCTGCAATCAGGCTGGTACAGAAGAATCCTTCTTCTCTACCAAGCTAGTTTTTGTTTTTCAAGTTGAAAAAAAAAAAAGAAAAAAAAAAAGAAAAAAAAAAAGAAAAAAAAAAGAAGAAAAAAAATGGTATAAGCCTGAAAACCAATCATTGATTGGCAGTCTTATACAGAAAATATGGGGTGAAAATCAGGGACACCTGACACTCTATATTTTCCAAAAAAAAAATATGTCTTTCATTTCATTTCATTTCACCACCCACTCCATTTCATTCCACTTCATTTCATCTCATTTCATTTCATTTCACTTCACTCCACTTCATTTCATCCATTCCATCAATAAAAATATTTTTTATGACCATTTCCACCTGGTCATCTGTCATTTGTTCATTTATATTCAACTAAGTAATAGCTGTGTCAGTTTCCGCAGCTGACATCTGTTTCCGCAGCTGACTCCAGTTTCCGCAGCCAGAAGCAGATTCCGCAGCTACTACTCTGTTTTCAAAGAGAATGTACAGTTAGTTGTTATTTTCATAATTATGAAATAAAATGCAGGAGAGAGGATCAATGGAACATTCAAGACACTAATGAAGATCAATCAGTTGAAGACCAAGGGCAAAAGCAAGGATTCCAAAGGTATGAATAAAGTTTATTTCAAATAGTATTGAAAAACACATTTTATATAATTTTAAACTATGAGCTCTACCCATAACGCGCAATGATTATATTGACAGTCCCGTAACCTTCCACGATCTCCATGTTATCCTCTTGCATTTATTCACAAACGGTTTCATCATTGAAATTCCGATTCTCACTCATGTTCCAATATCCCACCGTAGATAATGAGACGTATTTGAGTTGACAAATGACTCTTACAAGCCGCATAACTTCATAATCATTGATTGAAACGTGTTCATATTTATTACACAGCCACCAAAATTCAAAACGCGGCCGAATGCATTATACTTTGTTAACCTCTTTGTCGTGTCTCTGTCGTGTTTACAAAACCCCACTCTACTCATTCTCACTCCCTGTTTCACTCCATTTCATTCCTTTTGCTCACTCTCACTCCCGTATATCTACCCACAGTCTTACTCCATTCCGTTTATGGTGCTCATTTCCATTTTATGATAACATCCCCACAGTATTGTGCTCGATCCTATGTATTCCATCGTTCCATTTCCACTTAAACCCTCACAGAGGCAAACTTGTGAAGCACAGAGAAGTGAAATGGGAAAATTATTAAGGGCAGAGCCGGAAGGACCGAAGTTTATAGAGGGATATCCGCAAGCAAAAGAGATGTTGAGGAAAGCTAAATTGCTGCGTTTTATTCAGAAATTCAGGGGTTACCACAGAGAAGTTACAAAAGCGTTTGCAAGATCATTTGATGGCTCGGAAGCAGAAGTGGGAGACCTCAAGTTTTTGGTCAATGAAGCATCAATAGAAACAGCCACAGAGCTTCTTCAGGAAGGAGAACGTTGGTTCAAAAATAAAAGTATCGGTGATGAGGCATGGAGAACAATCCTACGGAATCAAGGTATGGATATCACTGTTTTTAAAAGAGGCATCCCTGTACATGCAATAAAAGATGAATGGGCCACTTTACTACTCATTGTTCAGAAATTTATTACATGTGAAGGCCGTTTTGGCTCTATGTACATGTATCATACTAGGCTATTGATGAATTTTCTTGAAAACCAAACTCTCAATCTTCCTTATTTCCTATTCAATAGCTTAAAGAAAATGGCTGTGACTGTTCAAAAACACTTGGGAGATGTAGAGCCTCATCTTTATCACCACGGCCTTATAAAAATTCTGATTGAAAAGGAACTAAAGGAAAGAAAAGATACATGGGAACAATTCCTAGTTAGAAACTTCTTTGAAGAACCTCAGGAAATTCCTGAAGGTAATCCAATTAGAAGGAGTAGAAGAAAGAAAATGAATGTTGAAACCCAAGTTGCTCCTACACAGGAAATTCCCGCAGCTAGCACAGCAAAAAGAAGTAGAAGGAAAAGAACATTAGATGAAATCCAAGATATTTCTACTACTACTATGAAGAAAACTGATAGGAAAGAGAGATTGGTAAAAAGGAAGAAGAAGGAAATCAAAACTAAGAAGCCAATAATACCAAAAGGGAAAGAAATTATTGAGGCTGTCCATAAAACTCCTTCTTCTGAAGAAGAAGATCACCAAATACTATCTGAAAGATTAGTTTTTCTTAAAAAACGGTCATCTATATCCAAGAAGGCAGAGACAGGAAAACAAGAACAAAAGGGTAGTGTACCACAGCATGTGAGGAGAAGCAGCAGGCTTAAGGGAAAATTGAGAAAAACACAAATTAAAGGTCCTCATTTCATTGATTTGGGTGAAGAGACATCTGAACAGTCTCCAACTGACCATAGTCCATTTCAGTCAGTTAGTGAACCTGACTCCTTTCACTCCCAATCAGACAATGAGCATACTCCATCTTATTCTCAACAAAATATTGATGTAAGTCCTCCTCGGCCAGATTTTGAACATAATTCTCCCTTGCAGCATTTTGGGGACAGCCCAATGAAAAAGACACCGGAAGTAGATCCCAAACAGCAGGAGGTATATGACTATATAGAATCCTTGGAGAAGGCAGCCACAGGTCCAAGTACCTCTTCCATTCAGCCTCATACATTGCAGGATGATTTAGTCCAGTCATTAAAACAGGAAATTTTTGAGCTTGAGCTTTTAAATCGGCATATCAAAAATGAAAATGAAACACTGAAAGAGCAAGGCAAACTGGACAAGATCATCCATGATAATACTATGTTACATTTGGGTATTTGGAAAAAGAAGAATAAGAAATTAAAAAGGAAATGCCAAAAATTGAGCAGAGCACTTGTGAATATCAAATTTATGTGCTTAATGAAGAAACCCAGAATGATGGCAGTACCAAAGAAGAAGAGAAGGGGGTTGGATGTGCTGGCTGAAGTATCAAGGCACATGAACTGAACAAAAAGTATCAAAATTTTGGTTGCATGAGGACATGCAACACCTTCACAGTGGGGGTATGTTGAGTCCTGAATTTGCATCTTTTCCATACACTTTTCCATACCTTTTTCACTCACCTAAACCTCCCAAAATTGTCAATATCATGTGCAAAGGGTATCTAACATGGTTTTTAATTATGTTTTTGTGTTTTCTATTTGATCTAGATTTTGTTCATACAGCTGCGGAATCTTGCCACTTTCCGCAGCTGCTGCAACTTTCCGCAGCTATTTTGTGGAACTATATGCTACAGGTGTCTACAAGGGAAACGAGCCACATGGGCAGGCTAGGAATGACGTGGACATGGTTCGTGTCCTACTGGTTCAAGCAAACTCGTCCAAAGAAGCCGAGGTCAAAGCCGTCCACGTGGAAGTCAACTATGGAGTTTCATGTCGGCCGGACTCTGTTTCGTGGCAAATAAACATCCATACGGCCGTTTCTAAGCTTGCGGAGGTTAAATCGACATCTGTGCAGAGTTCTGGAGTTGAATTCAAGCATCCACCTTCCGTAGATTCACTTTCCAACACGGCCATACTCCTATATCCGTGGCCGTAGTGGTCTACGTGCTCTCTGTCATCATAAACTTTAGGAGACAGTTACAGTTTATTGTTATATATAGAGCGTTTGCATACGCACATAGAGTCAGTTGTCAGTTGTCAGTTGTCAGTTGTCAGTTGTTAGTTGTTAGTTGATACTTGATGTGCGTACTCTGTTATGTTTGCTTTGTAGTGATTACGCTACCCTGGAGCCGTAACACTACCATTCTGTAATGAACTTCTTTTTAATATGAGAAGACTCTGTTTTTCAACTTAATTCGTGTTTGAGGATCGTTACCAAAGCTGTGTAGAGGGCCCCTGCTCAGCCAAGGTTCTGTGTATTAATGTATATATTTCTCATTTCATTTCTTTAAAAAGTCATTGTATCATAATCCATTACAGGTTCATATTTTGTAGTTGTTTCATTTCTGTTTATACATTTCCATAATTTCCATTTCATTTCTGTCTTTCATGTTTTTATGATTGTTAATCACTGATCAGTTTTCTTGTGCAGGTTTTAGGTAGACAGCCCGGGCATTTTCATGGTATTTTGGCTAATGACATGAAACTAACATTGTTCTGCTGCTAGTTTGCTTTTCATAGCTTTTGTTTAACTTCAGTCTTGCTTTGTACATTTCAGTTTTGCTTATCTGATTCAGTAGTTAAATTTAGATATATTAAGCTGCTCATAGCGTCTTCAGTTGCCTCCGAAAGCCACAGCTGGACTGATGGTGAGGGACTACATTATGAAATGTGTAGTTTAGTATTAGTTTCTTTTCTGCAAATTTAGATATATTAAGCTGCTCATAGCATCTTCAGTTGCCTCCGAAAGCCACAGCTGGACTGATGGTGAGGGACTGCATTATGAAATGTGTAGTTTATTATTAGTTTCTTTTATGCAAATTTAGACATATTAAATCATGTATGACATCTTCAGTTGCCTCCGAAAGCCACAGATGGACTGATGGCGAGGGATTGAATCATGAGTGTATGGTTTAGTATTAGTTTACTTTCTGCAAATTAAATATCAGTTACACAAGTTGTTTATGATTACTTCCGAAAATCATAGCTGGTCTAATGATGAAGGGTCGGAAAATGAATTGATGTAATCTGATTTAGATTTATTTTGTTGCAATTTTGAATTTCCATAAGCGTAGTTTCTTTTGTGTTTGTGCGCAAGTTCCAAATTTTCACCTCCAAGATGCACTTTTATGTCACATGGGACACCTTTGTGTTCCTTCAAGCGAGCGTGCCAAGATGATATGGGAAGCACACTACAGTCGAGTCGCTGGGCATTTCGGGGTCGAGAAAACAGTAGCAATACTACAGAAGTATTTCTATTGGCCGAGCCTTCGAAAGGATGTCGAGAAGCACATCAGATCCTGCACTGCTTGTGCCATTGCCAAACCGACCATCAAGAAGCAAGGCCTATATACTCCTCTACCTACCCCTAGTCGACCTTGGGAATCCATCTCCATGGATTACATGTCGGGCCTGCCTTCTACTAAGCGGGGAAATGACTGTGTTTTTGTGGTCGTCGACAGATTCTCGAAGATGGCCATTATGGCGGCCTGCAAGAAGAATATCACAGCAGAAGCCACTGCTAAACTCTTCTTTGAACGAGTGTGGGTGCACTTTTGGATCCCACAGTCTATCATATCAGATCGGGATAGCAGGTTCCTCAGCACATTTTGGTCCAGCCTCTGGTCAATGTTGGATACCAAGCTCACCAAGTCCACAGCTTTCCATCCCCAAACAGATGGCCAGACAGAGGTCGTCAACGGAATGATTGTACACATTCTGCGCATGTACAATTCAAAGCATCCACGCACATGGGACGAGAGCCTCCCTTATGTACAACATAGTTATAATCGGGCTCTCCACAGTTTAATCGGCCATAGCCCCTTTCAGGTGGGCTTGGGATTCCAGCCACTATGTCCCATTGACGTAGCCATGCCATTTGCAGCTGCTCAGGCCAATTCAGCTCATGTCCAATCTGAAGTTGACAAAGCCAGTAGCTTCATCGAGTGCATTCAACACATCCGCCAACAGGTTCATGATATATTGGACAGAGCCAATGCCAAGTACAAGCAACGCCATGATCAACACCGGGTGCCACACAACTTCCAGGTGGGTGACAAAGTATGGCTACATTTGCAGAAGGAGCGCCTCAATGGACCCCACCGCAAGCGCACAGCTCCGATCACAGACCGCCACCATCACAGATATAGGAAACATGATGCCAGCAGACCAGTATTCCACCATTCCTTGGTCTGCACCCAGTCTTCAATGTGGATCGCCTTCGTCCTTACTTCCACCTCTACTGGACACCTCGGACATTGCAGAACAACTCACACCAACAGAGTTAAACCCAGACTGCATGGAACAGGCCACCACAGATTGTATCATGGACATGCAAATCAAGAACACTCGTCAACAGCAGATCCAACTGTATCGGGTTGTCAAAGCTGGCCAACTCCTGCACCAAGGAAAGTGGTTCACCGGGGACCAAGTTCAGCAGAAATTTCCTCATCTCATGGAGGAACTTAACGCAATGGGGACCGGAAGCGGTATCGAGGCTGTAGCCGCCACATCTCTTCTCGAGAGATAGCTACCGGCGCCCTAGCTAGTTTTATTTCCATTACGTACGTAAGCAAATTTCATTTCGTTGATATTAATGAAATGAAGCATTATTTCTGCTGCATCTCTATCTTTATGGTTATATGTTTATTCTGCTGCGTTCCTGCATAAATCCGGATCAGTGGTATCAGAGCGGGTCTGCTCTTTCTCTGTTTTTCTCTTCATGTCCCCAATGCGGCCAGGGTATAAGGAGTTCAACCTCGCAACACCGACGACCCCCCATGGCGGAAGGAAAGAAAGACGAGGGAGCAGGAGATCCTGTCAAAATCTTGCTCGAGGATGCCCTCGAGAAACAAAGGAACGCGATGATGGACAATTTTTTTTCAGATCCTTCAATGGCTGCCCAGCGGTGGCACATCTACATCCAGCACGGCTGCCAACATCAAGTTCAGCAAAATTCCCCCCCCCCCTCCCCCATGGAGGAACTTAACGCAATGGAGACCATTGCTTCCTAAGGAGGGAGGAATGATCCAGGTGGATATGGGTGGCCTCCCACCTATTCCATTTGGACCCGCAGCATCAATTCTTTCAGTTTTTCAGCTTCAGCACAGCTTACTATTTATAGCAGGTTTTCGGGTCCTGCACACCCGGAGCCGTTTTGGGGCATTAATAATCTAGGTGGATATTGGTGGCCACCCATCAAGTCCATTTGAACCCCCACCATCAGTTATTTTAGTTTGTAAGTTTCGGCACAACTTACTATTTTTAGCAGTTTTTCGAGTCCTGAACTTCCGGAGCCGTTTTGAGGCCCTAAACGACATTTTTTGGGAAAACGGAGAGCAACATGGGTCCATGGACCGATGTTGCTCATTCAAAAATTGAAGTCCTCGGATAGATCTTTCTAACGAGCTATTGAGCGCGTCAAACGGAGATCGGATGCCAAAGTTACGCCCCCGGGAAGTTGAACCACCAATTTACCCAAACGGGACCCACAGTTTTGGCGCTTCATCTCCTACGGTTAGGGTTTTGGACGTTTCGGATTCTACATTGTTTCTCAACAATAAATAGGCCCTCGAGCCTCATTGTAAGATAGTTCAGGGGGCTAGGAGCCAATACATCTCTTCTCAGAGATAAGCGCTACCAGTGCCCTAGCTCGCCCCATCTCCATCATGTTTGCATTGTAACACAATTCAGGGGCTGGTAGCCGCCACATCTCTTCTCAGGGATACGCTGCCAGTACCTAGCTCATTTATCTCCATTATGTCTGTAATAGGCCTGCGAGCCTCAATGTAACACAGTTCAGAGGCCTGCGTATGCTACATCTCTTCTCAGAGATACGCTACCAGCGCCCTAGCTTATTTCCATTATGTTTGTAAGCTTATTGCAATCATTCTTTTATTAATAAAATGAAGCATTATTTCCGCTGCATCTCTGTATCTATGGTTATATCTATATTCTGTTGTGTTCCTGCATAAATCCGGATCAGTGGATCTGAAAACTCGCCGCCGAAAAACATTCATGGATTTTGCTGAAGATTGCTGCAAAACATTGAAACTGAAATATGTTTCAAACCGTCATTCCCATGGAGGCCCCCAAGATCTAAAAAGTTGAAATAGATCTGACAAGATCTGCAAAACTAGAATGCCAGAAAAAAAGAGAGAACACACTGCAAATAAAACCACAAATAAACTTGTTTTATTAAAACAGAGAATAATTGTAGAAGCTACATTGTGGCAGACAATCTGTCCTTTTACAAAGTGAGGCTTTTTATTTATAGCCTTTTTTGAGATACAATACCATAGGTGGATACCATAGGCCAATACCATGGGTAGATACCACTTACAATACCATAGGCAAATCCCATGTGTGGATGAATACCATGGGTGGATACATACCATGGATCACTTATAATACCATGGGTGAATAAACATCATGGGTGGATGAATACCATGGGTCGATGCCATTTACAATACCATGGGTAAATTCCATGGGTAGATGGATAATATGGGTAGATGAATAACATGAGTTGATGCCATTTCCCATTCGGATCATTCCTCCCTCCTTAAGAAGCAATGGTCTCCATTGCGTGAAGTTCCCTCCTGAGAATCCTTTGTTGAATATGAAGAACCACTGAAGAGAAGGGTTTTGTGTAGTTAACCCATAACCATGATGAACGAAGATCCGAGGATAGAGATACCTTGTAATGCTTGTGACCAACTGTGATATTGACAGTGTGTGGCCTAGCAAATGGACTTCGATGAAGTGTGGGTTTGTGGATGAACCAAAATCATGACAAATGAAGATCCGAGGATAGAGATACCCTGTAATGCTTGTGACCAACTGTGTGACTAACAGTGTGCGGCCTAGCAAATGGTCTTCGATGAAAATGATTTGGTGTAGTTGACCTATAACTGTGATGCTGATTGTTGATGAAGTAGCAGGTGCCTACATAGCTTGGGGTGGGAGGGCACGTCTCCAAATAACCCAAGCCGAACGCTGCTATGATCAAACTGATGAATGTGAAGTAGGTGCCTACTAAAGCGGGGTGGGAGGGCACGTCTCCAAAGGGAACCCGCTCCGAATGCTGCTCCAAATTTAAAATGAGCATAACTCGGTCAATATAACTCAAAATATTTCTCATAACCTGTTTTTGGAAATGGAATGATCATTCTGCATCATCTCATGTGTTTGAAACCACTATCTGGAGACTCTAGATTGTCAGATTTGCGCTGGAACTGGCACGCCGTCACAAAATTTCTGAAAAAAATAGTTGATTTTAAATCAACGATAACTCCCACATCCGGACTCCGATTCAACAGATTTTTTTTTTGAACTTGGGTGATTTTTCAAGAGGAGCTCAGATCTATCTCCATTTATTTGAAATTTTGTACTAAAAATGGCGAAAAATGACAGGAGAGCCGCCGTCCATGAATTGTCGTCAGAAAAATTGCTTCAACATTGCTGATTTTGAATTAGCAATATCTCCCTCATCCAAACTCCAATTTGACCGATTTTTTTTTTGAATTTGAGTATTTTTTTCGCAAGGAATCCAGATCTGGTCTTTTTTTTTGCAAATTTTTTACCAAAAGTTTCAGATCTGATCTGAAAACTCGCCGCCCAAAAACATTCATGGATTTTGCTGAAGATTGCTGCAAAACATTGAAACTGAAATATGTTTCAAACCCTCATTCCCATGGAGGCGTAACCTGAATCTGATACCACTGATCCAGATCTTGGGATGAGGCCCCCAAGATCTAAAAATTTGAAATGGATATGACCAGATCTGCGAAATTAGAATGCCAGAAAAAAAAAAGAGAGAACACACTGCAAATAAAACCACAAATAAACTTGTTTTATTAAAACCACAAGAGATGAAGCGCCAAAACTATGGGCCTCGTTTGGGTAAATTCGTGTTTCAACTTCCCAGGGGCGTAACATTGGCATACGATCTCCGTTTGACGCGTACCATACCTCGTTAGAAAGATCTATCCGAGGACTACAAATTTCAGAGCGGGCAACATGGGTCCATGGACCCATGTTGCCCTCAGATTTTCCCAAAAAAACGTCGTTTTAGGGCCTCAAAACGGCTCCGGAAGTTTAGGACCGAAAAATTTGCTAAAAATAGTAAGGCGTACCCAGCCCAGAAAAGCGAAAATAGACAATTGTGGAGCGCCAAATGGAATAGGCGGGTGACACAGTATCCACAAGGATCATTCCTCCCCTTAGGAAGCAATGGTCCCATTTAAGTTTCTCCATGAGATGGAAATGTACTGTGAACTTGGTCACCTGGTGAACCACTTTCCTTGGTGCGGGAGTGGACGGCTTTGACAACCCGATATAGTAGTGGGAGACTGCTTTGGCGATTTTCTTTATTTGCATGTCATGATACAATCTCACAGTGCTTTGTTCCATGCGATCTGGATTCCTTTGTTGGTGTGAGTTGTTCTGCAATGTCCGAGGTGTCCAGTAGAGGTGGAAAGTAAGGACGAAGGCGATCCACATTGAAGACTGGGTGCAGACCAAGGAATGGTGGAATACTAAGCTCGAAGGCATTGTTACCTACAGCCTTGATGATGGTGTACGGCCTGTATCAGAGCGGGCGAAGCTTGTGGTGAGGTCCAGTGAGGCGCTCCTTCTGCAAATGTAGCCATACTTTGTCGCCCACCTGGAAGTGGTGTGGCACCCAGTGTTGATCATGGCGTTGCTTGTACTTCGCATTGGCTCTGTCCAATATGTCATGAACCTGTTGGCGGATGTGTTGAATGCGCTCGATGAAGCTACTTGCTTTGTCAACTTCAGACTGGACATGAGCTGAATCGGCCTGAGCAGCTGCGAACGGCATGGCTATGTCAATGGGACATAGTGGCTGGAATCCCAAGCCCACCTAAAAGGGGCTATGGCCAATTGAACTGTGGAGAGCCCGGTTATAACTGTGTTGTACATAGGGGAGGCTCTTGTCCCATGTGCGTGGATGCTTTGAGTTGTACATGCGCAGAATGTGTACAATCATTCTGTTGACGACCTCTGTCTGGCCATCTGTTTGGGGATGGAAAGATGTGGACTTGGTGAGCTTTGTGTCCAACATTGACCAGAGGTTGGACCAAAATGTGCTAAGGAACCTGCTATCTCGATCTGATATGATAGACTGTGGGATCCCAAAGTGCACCCACACTCGTTCAAAGAAGAGTTTAGCAGTGGCTTCTGCTGTGATATTCTTCTTACAGGCCGCCATGATGGCCATCTTCGAGAATCTGTCAACGACCACGAAACCACAGTCATTTCCATTCTTAGTAGAAGGCAGGCCCGACATGTAATCCATGGAGATGGATTCCCACGGTCGACTAGGGGTAGGTAGTGGAGTATATAGGCCTTGCTTCTTGATGGTCGGTTTGGCAATGGCACAAGCAGTGCAGGATCTGATGTGCTTCTCGACATCCCTTCGAAGGTTCGGCCAATAGAAATACTTCTGTAGTATTGCTACTGTTTTCTCGACCCCGAAATGCCCAGCGACTCGACTGTAGTGTGCTTCCCATATCATCTTGGCACGCTCGCTTGAAGGAACACAAAGGTGTACCAGGTGACCATAACATTACATCTTGGAGGTGAAAATTTGGAACTTGCATAGCTCCCAAGAGTGCCTTGTATGTGTGGGTGAATTCTGGATTGCTTTTGTAGATAAGTGGCCAATCGGAAGTCTCGTGCCCTGAGAGTTAAGCACGTTGAGTGGTGAGCGCACGGCCATTGGTCGGCGACGTCTGCAACATGATTGGTGCTACCCTTCTTGTACTTGATGTTCAAATGAAACTGTTGCAGATATGTGGACCACTTCGATGGCGATCATTCTGCAACTTCCCTTGTGTCTGTATGAACTGCAGGGGCCGGTGGTCTGTGTGGATGATTGTTTCCTTCCCCAAAATGTAATGCTTCCATTGTCGACAAGCTTGCACAATGGAGTACATTTCTTTGTCATATGTGGGTTACTTGCGAACTGTGTCAGACAATGTCTCACTGTGAAATGCCACTGGATGTCCTTTGTTCAGTGAAGCGCGAAATAGCAGTCGAGGCCATAAAATTTTATGTACCGATCTCAAATGGCTGTTGCAAATCCACGGTAAGGTTCCGACCAAAAGAATTTTTCTCTCGCTCCTCCCTTGGTGACTTGACTCAAGGGCCAAGTGATATGAGAGAATCCCAACACGAACCTCCGGTAGAAATTAGCAAGACCCGGAAAGCTGCGAAGCTCTGTTATAGTGGTTGGGGCTAGCCAATCCCGAATGACTTGGACCTTGGCTGGATCCACATGCACCCCCCTTTCATCAATAATGTATCCCAGATATTGAACCTGGGTCATGCCAAAAGTGCACTTCTCCAAATTGGCACACAACTTGTGTTGCCGCAGTGTTTGGAGGACTTGTTGGATGTGGTGAAGGTGCTCTTCCCAAGTCTGGCTGAAGATCAGAATATCATCCAAGTACACCACTACAAATGAGTTGGTGAATGGCCGCAAGATGTCATCCATCATCCTCATGAAGGTGGTGGGAGCATTCGTCAACCCGAAAGGCATGACCAGCCATTCGAAAAGGCCTTCCTTGGCTTTGAAGGCAGTCTTCCACACATCAGAGGGTTCAATTGGTACCTGGTGATACCCGGACTTCAGGTCGATCTTGCTGAAATATTTTTCACCTTTGAGTTGGTCCATAAGGTCATCAATCCGTGGGATTGGGTACCTATTAGAAACCGATGATCTTGTTCAGCGCCCGATAGTCAATACGGAGTCTCCACATCCCATCCTTCTTCTGTACCAACACGATCGGGCTCCCACAGGGCGATGAACTTGGTCTGATGTGACCTTTCTGCAACAGCTCCTGAATCTGCCTCTTGATTTCATCATTCTCCCGAACAGAGCGCCGATAGATCGGTCCATTAGGTAGCGGCGCACCGGGGGTCAGATCAATCGGGTGCTTGACCTGACAGTGCAGAGGAACCCCTGTGGGTGAGGTGAATATGTCCCCGTACTCCTCCACAACCTTATCCATTTGTTGTTGTTGTGCGGAGGAGCCCTGTCTGGAGGTCGTGGCCACTGTCTTCTTCTTGCCCTGGGGGCGGATCATCAGGAAAACGAATTTCCTGGTTTGGGAAATGAGCTTACTGCATTGTTTTGCAGTAACCAAAGAGATAGTCGTAGGACGTGGTACCTCTGGTATCCTGTACAACTTATTCCCCAAAGTAATAATAACAGCACGAGGTCGAGACTCATACACAGCATGACGCTTCCACAAGTATGGTTGTCCTAATAATACATCAGAAACATCAATAGGAGCAACATCACATAATACCTCATCAGTGAAGGGCTTGATGCTATAGGGAAGGCGGCACTGCTGGTTGACGCGGAGATCTCGTCCTTGGTGAAGCCACCCGATGGTGTATGGATGTGGGTGAGCTGTGGTCGGCAAGCCCAACCGCTTCACGGCGTCTGCTGAAATGAGGTTCTTTTGGCTCCCATTGTCGACAATGAACTGTACCGGGGAGCCCTTTACCCACATCTGGTAGTGGAAGAGACGTTCCTCCTCCTCTGGATCTTCCGGTTCCTCCTTTTGGATCTTTGTATTAGCATTTGATGGCATTGAGAGGCAGATCTAAAAGTTGAAGTAGGTAATGAGAATCTGCCAAAGAATTATAATGCCAGAAAAAAAAAAAGAGAACACAAAGAAAATAAAACCACAAAGAAACTTGTTTTATTAAAACAGAGAATAACTGTAGAAGCTACATTGTGGCGGACCATCTGTCCTTTTACAAGGTGATGCTTGTTATTTATAGCCTTTTTTAAGATACAATACCATAGGTGGATACCATGGGCCAATACCATGGGTAGATACCACTTACAATACCATGGGTAAATCCCATGTGTGGATGAATACCATGGGTGGATACATACCATGGGTCACTTATAATACCATGGGTGAATAACTATCATGGGTGGATGAATACCATGAGTCGATGCCATTTACAATACCATGGGTAAATTCCATGGGTAGATGGATAATATGGGTAGATGAATAACATGAGCTGATGCCATTTTCCATTCGGATCATTCCTCCCTCCTTAAGAAGCAATGGTCTCCATTGCGTGAAGTTCCCTCCTGAGAATCCTTTGTTGAATATGAAGAACCACTGAAGAGAAGGGTTTTGTGTAGTTAACCCATAACCATGATGAACGAAGATCCGAGGATAGAGATACCCTGTAATGCTTGTAACCAACTGTGATATTGACAGTGTGTGGCCTAGCAAATGGACTTCAATGAAGTGTGGGTTTGTGGATGAACCAAAATCATGACAAACGAAGATCCGAGGATAGAGATACCCTGTAATGCTTGTGACCAACTGTGTGACTAACAGTGTGCGGCCTAGCAAATGGACTTCGATGAAAATGATTTTGTGTAGTTGACCCATAACTGTGATGCTGATTGTTGATGAAGTAGCAGGTGCCTACATAGCTTGGGGTGGGAGGGCACGTCTCCAAATAACCCAAGCTGAATGCTGCTATAATCAAACTGATGAATGTGAAGCAGGTGGTTACTAAAGCGGGGTGGGAGGGCACGTCTCCAAAGGGAACCCGCTTCGAATGCTGCTCCAGATTTAAAATGAGCATAACTCGGTCAATATAACTCAGAATATTTATTATAACCTGTTTTTGGAAATGGAATGATCATTCTGCATCATCTTATGTGTTTGAAACCGCTATCTGGAGACTCTAGACTCTCAGATTTGCGCTGGAATTGGCACGCCGTCACAAAATTTCTGAAAAAAGAGTTGATTTTAAATCAACGATAACTCCCACATCCGGACTCCGATTCGACCGATTTTTTTTTTGAACTTTGGTGATTTTTCAAGAGGAGCTCAGATATATCTCCACTTCTCTGAAATTTTGTACTAAAAATGACGCAAAATGACAGGAGAGCCGCCGTCCATGAATTGTCGTCAGAAAAATTGCTTCAACATTACGGATTTTGAATTAGCGATATCTCCCTCATCCGAACTCCAATTTGGCCGATTTTTTTTTTTGAATTTGAGTATTTTTTCGCAAGGAATCCAGATCAGGTCTTTGGTTTTGCAATTTTTTTACCAAAAGTTTCAGATCTGATCTGAAAACTCGCCGCCCAAAACATTCATGGATTTCGTTGAAGATTGCTGCCAAACATTGAAACTGAAATATGTTTCAAACCCTCATTCCCATGGAGGCGTAACCTAAATCTGATACCTAAGGAGGGAGGAATGATCCAGGTGGATATCGGTGGCCTCCCACCTATTCCATTTGGACCCGCAGCATCAATTATTTCAGTTTTTCAGCTTCAGCACAACTTACTATTTATAGCAGGTTTTCTATCCCACACCCGTGAGTCACGCCAGCATTAATAATCCAGTGGATATTGGTGGCCACCCATCGAGTCCATTTGAACCCCCACCATCGCTTATTTCAATTTGTGCCCTGCACAACTTACTATTTTTAGCGCTTTTCGGTCCCGAACTTCCTGGGAGTCGTTTTGTGGCCCTAAATGACGCTTTTTGGGAAAACAGAGAGCAACATGGGTCCATGGACCGATGTTGCTCGTTCAAAAATTGAATTCCTCGGATAGATCTTTCTAACGAGCTATTGAGCGCGTCAAACGGAGATCGGATGCCAAAGTTACGTCCCCGGGAAGTTGAACCACCAATTTACCCAAACGGGGCCCACAGTTTTGGCGCTTCATCTCCTACGGTTAGGGTTTTGGACGTTTCGGATTCTACATTGTTTCTCAAAAATAAATAGGCCCTCGAGCCTCATTGTAAGACAGTTCAGGGGGCTGGGAGCCAATACATCTCTTCTCAGAGATAAGCGCTACCAACAACTTAGCCACGATCTCCTCCCATCATGTCCGTATTAACACAATTCAATGTAGCCGCCACATCTCTTCTCAGGGATCCCCGCGCACTCTAGCTCATCCCCCTCCATTATGTTCGTAATAGGCCCGAGCCTCAATGTAACACAGCTCAGAGGCCCGCGTATGCGTTGCATCTCTTCTCAGATACGCCTCAGGTTATTTCCATTATGTTTGTAAGCTTATTGCACTACTTTGCCATAAAACAAAGCATTATTTCCACCGCATCTCCGTATTTATTCTATGGTTATATCCGTACTCTGTTGCCGTTCTCGCATAAATCCTAATCGACAGATCCGAATGGAAATGGCATCAACTCATGTTATTCATCTACCCATATTATCCATCTACCCATGGTATTGTAAATGGCATCGACCCATGGTATCCATCCACCCACATATTTATCACCCATATTATGAGGGTTAGACCATGGTTTGGTATGTATCCACCCATGGTATTCATCCACACATGGGATTTACCCATGGTATTGTAAGTGGTATCTACCCATGGTATTGGCCCATGGTATCCACCTATGGTATTGTATCTTAAAAAAGGCTATAAATAATAAGCCTCACCTTGTAAAAGGACAGATGGTCCGCCACAATGTAGCTTCTACAGTTATTCTCTGTTTTAATAAAACAAGTTTCTTTGTGGTTTTATTTTCTTTGTGTTCTCTTTTTTTTTCTGGCATTATAATTTTGCAGATCACCTAACCCCCTGAGTTAGACTTAGGTTATCCTCTTCCAATTTAACCTTAGTGCACTTATCTTTCTTATTCTTCTTATTTGATTCCTGGACCCATCTTCATCCATTAGATAATGCCCTAGGTTTACCTTTTGAGACCCCCCTGGAGGGTATTCAGGAACTCCATAGGAGGGAAACTTTTCTTTGCTCTTATATGCAGACCCATCTTATTTGGACTTCTAAGGCTTCCTCATTGTATAAGGAAATAAACAAGACTTAAACACATGACCAAACTTGTGACATCACTGGCATCTAAAAGGGATATCCTCATAATCAACAATTTTCATGTATGAAAACCATTGATAATACAAGTTCATTGCTATGTGTGTCCAAAATTACCATTACTTGAGCAATGACCATTCTACCAGATTTTTCATATGAGCTATCAACTTAAATGAAGGTTGGTAGCTTATTCCCAATGAAACAAAACATATGTTGGGACCAAACTAGAATGGGAATGCCTCGTAGACACACCCAAATTGGGCCTTCCCCAATTTATCACTTTTATCATGAAACATAGGATTCCATCTAGTCAATATGATGAGATTTAATTCAATACACTAATTATTACTTAATGCCCATGATGTAGCTTCTACTAAGCTAAAACGAAACATAAACCAACCTCTGACCAGATTCGTGACCTAAGGAAAAATAATGATATCCTTTTCTCATGCATCCTTATTCGAGTCTTGTAACTTTTCCATCAATAACTCTCTTCCATAGACTCTACCAACCAACACCCACTTTATGGTTTCCATAAAATTCCCAAACCTAATCCCCCCAACAAGATTCAAGTTCTCCTCTTCCAATTTAACCCTAGTGCACCTATCTTTCTTATGCTTCTTATCAAATATCATCACTGTGTCCAGGTTGAGGCTTCTTATTTTGGATTCCATGTGGCAAGAGAATTCCTCATTTCCTTCATGTAGAACGACATTATTCTCCGTTGCTCCCAAAGCACTATATGAGGGTCGTTTGGAAAAAAATCCCCATTTGCACCTAAAAAAAAATCCCAACAATATCCCCTTAGGAGCTTAAATAGCAACCAAAACCTTAACATCCTTCACGAGTTGTTCTCACAAACCCATCCACACACTGCAACTAAAGCCTGAAATTATCCACCACCAAAATTTCATGAAAGGAAGGAAAACCCCTAAAAAAACCCTCACCTTCCCATTGAGAACTTATAGAACCTTGAAAACCAACTTATGCACAACTACAAGAAAAATTTGAGAATTCCACTAAACCACCTCCCACTAAGCTAGACTAAACCAAATCATTGGGGAAAACCATGAAAGAGAGATACCACCGAACAAACCAAAAATATACCTATATATTAATCCAAACTCGGAATCCCTCCATGGTCCTCAAACCCTCTAGTAACTGATTGATTCAACAAAATGCCCAAAAGTTGACTTAAGCTCACTCACACTTCAAAATTGTGAACCCCTACAAAATTTAGAGTCTTCAATAATAAAAAACCCTTTCCATGCACCATTGATGTTACCCCAAAGAAGAATAAGAAAACCTATTTGCGATGGGTGGAAATGACTCCAGAGTTGGAAGGGAAGAACAAATATCATAGTCCAAAGTTCCAATTGTCACCTTACGATCCTAAAATAGAATATAAGGTGGCACCATATAAATAGAATCATTATTATAATGGTCCGTAGTAAAATGCAACTCATCCTCTACACCCCCTATCCTTCTCTTTCGCAAACCCTACGTTGTGATAACTAGAATGTAAATGTAAACCCTAGCTCACGAGTCCCACCACTATCATATATGCTTTGACTTCCTTCTCGTAAAACTTTTGAACCCTCGCTTCTATGAGTGACACTTAGAAACCTCATACTAAGATAAATTTACTACACCTACTATTGTTGATTTTACTAGAGTGCAGACCCCAAAATCACTCTTGTTATGACCACCTTCAAATTAATTTTATAATATTGTTGGCAACTTATTTTATTTTATTAAAATTTTATTATATTTATACCGTAAGGAATTATTCTTTGAAAACAACACTCCTAAGTGCCATTGTTTATAGGCCTATAAGGTCCAATGAAATGATAGATAATTAAATAGTTTTATACCGCGTCATAAAAAATTGTTCCATGTCAACCGATTTTTTATTTGAGATGTTTAACTGAAGGACATTTTTATAGGCATCAAGGGTTGTAGACGCAGTTGTGGAAGTTTTAAGCGAGAGATGTGACAGCATGGAAGCCAGAGAAAATGTGGCTGTGAAACAGTTCAACCTCTCGGTATCTACGACAGGCAACAACAAAGGCATGATCTACAGCATGCCTCGCACTATCTGAGCCCTACTGAGTCTCCTTGGAGAAGGGAATCAAAGAGGAAAACATGATTCTCCCATGGCTCTTCTCAACTTGTTGTTATATAAGAGAAATAGGCCCATTATCATAGTGGGTGCTACAGTTCCTTTTCTTTTGGATCTCCTAGAAATGGTGTCTCGACGAGTTGGTATTGATGTTGAAATCGGGCGCCATTTTTATTCCCTTATTTTAAAAAGTTAATCCCTCTCATTTATGATGGATGGACAAGCTCGAAGACACTGATCAAGAGTATGCGAAAGGCCTGGCAATTCTCCGCCAGATGGGCAGGTATGTGGCAGTGATTTATGAGAGTAGAATATTTCAAGTCGCACATTTGTGAGCAAGAAACGAAATGTCGAACACAATTTGCATATCATTTTAAATAGACAAATAACAGTAATACCCAATTTGGATTTTCACTAAAAGCACACCAATGCATTATGAGAGAGTTTATTTTGAATACGTAAGTTCTCTTTTGGAAAATAATATTTTCCTTATTACAGAGTTTATTTTTAATACCTAACTTCTCTTATGGAAAAGAGGATTTCCGCAATAGCGAATAAAGAGTCAGAAGACGTAATGGAATTGATATAAACATGGATGATATTGATTTCTAGACCCACTAACTTAATCCTTGATGTAAACACACAATTTTCTATTCTTATATAATCAATAATTACCAATTCAAACACTATTAATTGCACAATGATCAGTTCTTATTGATGGAAGAAAAAATTTGTATTATGATGTTTCCAATATGGACGATTTTTTTCCACTGTCATCTCATCATGAGGAGGGAGGAGGAAGGGAGTGGATTCACCACTTGCTTTATGAAGGAAACTCAGACCAGGGTGGGGAAGTAGGAAAGATAAAGGGAAGCCATAATGTTGATTAGTAATCTTGGGTTAGTGTTCATTTAGGGTGGGGTTGCAAAAGAGATTGGATTGGTATACCAACAAGTTAAGAAGATATTGACTATTTTAACCTCATATAAATTTTCATGCATTTTAACATGAATGTAGAATCACAAGTGTTGTCTCAACACTTAATTAAATATTAAAATAGGAGTTGTTGCATCTTGATCTCATTTGGTTTATACTCTGTTTGAAGATTCTAATTTGTTACTAGTTGTATTCACATTCGTATAATAATAACACATACATCATCTAACTATCCAACATGCCTAAGAAGACCAACCATACCTGTATAGTGATCCACCAATGACATTCTACATTTATCTTCTCATGCATTTGAAATGCAACCAATCATAATTCAAAATACTTAAAGGACTGCAAGAAAACATTACACCAATGATAGTGATTTAATTTGATTCACACTTGTCCATTCCATTGTGTAAAAAAGTGGGATAGACTCCATTCAACCCCCATGCTTTTAATATAATTCCATAATGGCATTCCATAATAGAAAATCTTGTATAGAAAATATATCAAAGACTAGTGACTTTAAAACAATTGAGAATTTAATTAAAAAAATTTATGCTTCATACTGTTCTAAAACATTTAAATATAATAAGAGATTCTTGATTTTGATAAAGCAATTAACATTTTTCCTATTTATTCATCACAATATCTCATGTAGTTATTGGTTTTTCTATGCTTTTGTTTCCTATACTACTCTGCTATCCCTTACAGCATTTAGTTCACAACATATGATAAAATTGCTAGTTTTTATAATTTTTAAATTTTAAATGTTAAAAATAAAATTTTTAAATAATTATAATATTTAGTGTAAATAAAAAAATAAATAATAAACCAACAAACCAACCAATCAACCGACCACAAGAATTGATATATATTAAAATATTGAAAAATAAACTTAGAATATGGATAAACTAATTTAAAAAGGAAAAAAACTAAAAATATGAGTTGTGTCTATCCCTAAAATTCCATCTTTTTGTTTATATAAAGCTGAAATATGCGTATTATATGTTTTTTAATTAACGTGTGAGTGGTATCTATGAGTAAAATACTGTTTTATTATATACATTAATTCAATATATTTTACTGGCATAGATGGTTTTAGTATCATATTATACTATCAGGACATTTTTGATGTCATTTATTGGGCCACAGATCCTCATACTGCTCATCTAGCAGAGATCTATCTAACCTCAACCTTCCTGAGTTTTGAGGGTGAATTATTTGAAAAAATTTTTTATGTGGCCATGGGTTCCCTCCTATCCCTGGTGGTTTCTAATATTTTCATGGAAGACTTTGAATCAAGGGTCTTTTTCCTCCTCCCTTTTTCAACCTAAGGTTTGGAAAAGGTTTGTTGATGACAACTGTCTGGTGTGGTCACATGGAAAAAATAAATTAGACCTTTTCTTCCATCATCTCAATGATTAATCTGATTTCATTAAGTTTACCATGGAATTAGGATTAGAAGTGGATGGTAGCCTTCCCTTTCTTGATGTTCTTACTTCTATAAATTATGAAGGTTCTTTCTCTTATCAAGTCTTTAGAAATAAGACGCACATTGAGCAGTATTTACATGCGGGTTTTTATCATTTCCCTGCTCAGAAATTAGGGGTTCCTAGTACCCTAGCCACTAGAGCCTTTAGAATAGATGATTAACACCATTTTGAAGGTGAGAAATCTCATCTCCTTAAGGTTTCCCTTAAAATAATTTATAACAAGGTTCAATGTCTTCGAGATTTTCAAAAAGTTGAAAAAGGTCCTAAGGTTAAAAAGGATCAGTATGATAAGTTATCTGGAGTTCACCTTCTTTTTATCCAAGGAATGACTAATAAAATCACTAGGATCCTAAGGATACATAATGTTCCATCAACCTTCAAGCCCCTCCACACCATTCAGAGTTTTCTTAGATTGGTTAAGGACCTGATTTTCCCTAAGGATGGTAAGGGTGTTTTCTTGATTTTGTGCTCCTCTACGACACCTTACATTGGTGAAACTCGTTGATCCATCAATCAAAGAATTCATGAACATGCCACTGACCTTAAGCATAATAGATCTCTCTCCTCTGCCATAGCAGAGCATGCTGAAAAGACAAAGCATGACATTTGCATTGAAAATGCGAAGGTTATTGTGATAGTTGACCATTTCCACCACCGATAGCTCAAGGAGGCCTTAGAAATCGAAAAGAGGCTAGTCAACCTTAAGAGGGATGATGGCTAAGTGTTAGCATATGATGGATCCCTGCCCTTCATTCTTATTTATTGGTTTTCTTCCGTAAGGTTCTCCCTTCTGCCCTTTCCTCTCCTCTGCTCCCTATTTTCTTTCTCCCTTTCTGTTCTTTATTAATTAATTTGTTTTTATTTATTATTATTTTATTTATTTATTTATTATTTTATTTATTCATTTGTTATTTATTTATTCATTGATTTATCATCATTATTAATATTATTATTTTTCATTTATTTATTTACATTACACACACACACGTGTTAAACCACAAATATTAAAATTTTAGATTATTGTTAATTAATAGTATATAAATATTTTATTATATTCAAACCTTTTAATTATTAAATAAATTTAATAATAATTCAACTATTATTTTTATTTTATTTGTTATTCCAGTCAAACTAGTCATTATTCCACAACGGCATGTTGGACCTTCCTTATCTATTTAAATTGAGTTTTAGATCATATTTCTCATCTTGTCCTGATGATGAACCACACTGGCTGGTTCTAAATGCGTCAACAAAATCTTCTTCAATGTGGTTTTCATTGAAATATTTTATACACTATTTATGGATAATAGAAGCCAAATTCCTAATACTGAAACTGTGCTCGGTAGGGCCTTGCCAATTGAAGTTCATTGTTTTGAAAGGACACGTTTGTGGGTATCTAAGATGAAATTTGATATGAAATTTTTAAAGAGATGTAGAGACTCCACCTCTATCCCTTCATTCAGAAAGATTAAACATCCCCTCAAAAGTTCCAGCAATGAGCTTGTTTTTATTTCAACCAGCGTCAGCATTATTAGATGTGAGATTTCTAGGGTTAGAAAGTGTTTGGATCTCATTTTGCGGAAGTTGTTGTCCTCTCACATCGAGCTGTCTTATTTGATTCCAGTGGATATTTGGATGATAGTCGATGCTCTCTCAGCTTTAAAATCCTTTTGATGGGAGGAATTATGGAATAAGAAACATCGTTATAAATTCCTTAAATTATCTAAAGACTCTGCTTGTGATTTTGGGAATAAGAGCTCTTCTAACAGCAGAGTTTCAGGAAGACAGATTAGAGCTTTGTGGTCTTTAATTATTAATTCATCAACTCATTCAATGCTTTTGGCTTCAGCATCTGGTCTTGTTCCCTCTTGGAGTCTCCTTTGCGGGCCGGGTGAGTAGTTGTTTTATTTCTCTAGTCAAGAGGTGCTCAATCGAATGGGGAATAGTGCAGTGGATTCTTATCACTCTCCAACATTTAGCACTTCTAATTTCGTTAATGCGTTTGCTAATTTGGGGTCCCATCAGTTTAGCTTTTTTGATTTTCCACGTTTTTCATTAGCATCCCCTCGCCCCTCTTTTTTGGCAGCTGATTCAATTCAATCTAGGCATCCCCCTTCATTTCATATCCCCTCCATCATGGAAGGAGTGGAGGATTAGTCATACTCAATTGATCAAATAGGAGTTCAAGGTTCGACTCAGACTCTATTTTTTGCTTCCTCTAGTGTTGTGAGTACATTTGGAGCTGAGCCATCAGCTATTTTTTAGCCCAATCCTCGAGATTCAGAGAAGGGGTCTTGGCTTACCCCTCCTAAGCCCTCTATTGTGGAATTGTGGGCACGAGATAATTTTATGGTTGACCTTATCGTGGACTCCGTCCATGATTCTGCTCTCTAGCACAAGTGGTAGCTTTATGGCAGGTATGGATTGCGACATTTCTAAGGCTTTTCTTTCTAATGCTGAACCCTCTGTTGTTCGTCTTGATGTTCCTTTTAATGACAGTATTAATGATCAATATAATAATCTTAATATTAGTAACAATAGTAATTCTAATAATAATAATAATAATAATATTGATAATTATAGTAATACTAATACTAACATTAATATTTATAATAATGACACTAACAACAATAATAACAAATTTGTCTCCTCTTTGAATTTGACTATTATTAATATGTCTAGTTTTTCCTTTAATCCGCATGTGTATAGTGTGGTAGAGAAGGGTCTCAATTATGCTCTTGCTCCTAAAAGAATCCCTATTCATGACATTATTTGTGATATAGAGTACGGGATTAGAGATCTTTCGAATGCTACTAAATACACTAATAGACAAGATTGTGCTATGATCCTAAAAAATGTGAAGCCCCCTAAGAGAAACATTAGCAAACCTGAGTTTGAGGCTCTAAAATTCTTTAAAATAACCAAGACCTTATTGTTCTTAAGGCCGATAAGGGAGGTTCTATGGTTGTTTTAAACAAATAGGATTATCGTAATAAGATGTTGGATCATCTTCTCAATAGCAGGAGCTATAGAAAGTTGAACAACAATCCTCTTCAAAATTTTCAAAAGCAGCTGCTTTGGCTATAAAATCGAGTAGCATTTTTGGTTCCCTAAGTAGAAATTTTATTCAAAGTAACCCCATCACTCTGAGAATTTATGGTCTCCCTAAGATTCATAAGGATGGAGCTCCCCTTCGCCCCATTGTCAACACCATAGGTGGTCCTACTTATCTGCTCGCTAAATTTTTAGCCAGTAAGCTTCAGCCTCTCATGGGACGTACCAATTCCTTTATCAAAGAATCATCCTCTTTTATTAATGAATTGAAAGGCATCAATTTAAAACACCGTGGAAGTTTTGTTAGTTTTGATGTTGTCTTGTTATACACTTGCAACCCCATTAGGGAAGCTATTGATGTCATTTTTTGGTTACAGATCTTGATAGTTCTCATCTAGTAGAGATTTTCCTAACCTCGACCTTCTTTAGTTTTGAAGGTGAATTGTTTAAAAAAACTTGTGGTGTGGCCATGGGTTGCCTGCTATCCTCAGTGATTGCTAATATTTTCATGCAATACTTTGAATCAAGGGCTCTTTCCTGCTCTCTTTTTCAACCTAAGCTTTGGAAAAGGTTTGTTGATGACACTTGTGTGGTATCGACACATGGAAAAGAGAAATTCGACCATTTCTTCCATCATCTCAATGATCAATCTAATTCCATTAAGTTTACCATGGAATTCGAAGTGGATGGTGGCCTTCCCTTTCTTGATGTTCTTATTTCTATAAATTATGAATGTTATTTCTCTCATCAATTCTTTAGAAAGAAGATGCAAACTAAGTAGTATTTATATGTGGGTTCTCATCATTTCCTTGCTCAGAAATTAGGGGTTCTATGTACCTTGGCCAATAGAGCCTTTAGACTTGCTCATGAACACTACCTTGAAGGTGATAAATCTCATCTCCTTATGGTTTTCCTTAAAAATGGTTATAGCAAGGTTTAATGTCTTAGAGATTTTCAAAAATCTGAAAAAGGTCCTAGGGTTAAAAAGGATTATTGTGATAGGTTATTCGGAGTTCACCTTCTTTTACCCAATGAACAACTGATAAATTTCTAGGATCCTAAGGAGACATAATTTTCCCTCAACCATCAAGCCCCTTTGCACCATTCGAAGATCACTTGGATCGGTTAAGGACCTGATTTTCCCTAAGGATCGTAAGGGTGTTTACTTGATTCCGTGCTCGTGTGGGACACCTTACATTGGTGATTGGTGAAACTGGTCGATCCATCACTCAAATAATTCATGAACATGTCGTTGACCTTAAACATAATAGATCTCACTCCTTTGCCTTTGCAGAGCATGTTGAAAATATAAAGCATCACATTTTCATTGAAGATGCGAACGTTATTATGAGAATTGACCATTTCCACCACTGAAAGTTGAGGGAGGCATTAGAAATCGAAAAGAGGCCAGTCAACCTTAACATGGATGATGGCTGGAGTGTTAGCAGATGTTGGATCCCTGATCTTCATTCTTAGTTATTAGTTTTCTTCCCTTCGATTCTCCCTCGTTTCCTTTCCTCTCCTCCGCTCCCTGGTTCCTTTCTACCTTTATGTTCTTTATTAATTAATTTATTTTTATTTATTATTATTTTATTTATTTATTATGATTTTATTTATTTAATTATTATTTATTTATTTATTTATTGATTTATCATCATTATTACTACTATTTATTCAATATTATTATTTTTCATATAATTATTTGCATTATATATATATATATATATATATATATATATGTTAAATCGGAGATCTTGGAATTTTATATTATTATTAATTAAGAATATATAAATATTTTATTATATTCAAATCTTTTAATTAATAAATAAATATAGTAATAATTCAGCTATTGTTTTTATTTTATTTCTTATTCGAGTTAAACTAGCGGTTATTCCAGAAGGGCTAGTTGGAGCTTCCTTATCCATTTAAATTGGGTCCTAGATCGGATTTCTCATCTTGTCCTGATGATGAACCAAACTGGCTAGTTCGAAACGCATTGACAAAATATTCTTGAATGTGATTTTCACCGAAATATTTTATACACAATTTATGAACCATAGAAGCTCAATTCCTAATATTGAAATGTTGTTCGGTAGAGCCTTGGCACTTAAAATTCATCATTTTTAAAGGGCACATTTGCAGGTATCTAAGATGAAATTTGATCTGACCTTTTTAAAGAGATGTGGATACTCCACCTTTATCCCTTCATTCATATAGATTAAGCATCCCCTCAAAAATTCTAGCAATGAGCATGTTTTTCTTTTAGCTAGCCTCAACATTATTGGATTTGAGATTTTTATGGTTCGAAAGTGCCTGGATCTCATTTCGTAGAAGTTGTTGTCCTCTCACATGGAGCTGTCTTATTTTATTCTGGCGGATATTTAGATTATAGTCGATGCATGCTCAACTTTAAAATACCTTTAATGAGAGGCATTATGGAATAAGAAGCATCTTTCTAAATTCCTTAAATTATCTAAAGACTCTACTTGTGATTTTGGGAATAAGAGCTCCTCTAACAACATATTTTCAGGAAGACAGATTGGAACTTTGCTGTCTTTAATTCTTAATTCATCGGCTAAGTCTGCGCATTTGGCTTGAGCGTTTAGTCTTGTTCTATCTAGGAGTCTGCTTCGCGGCCCGGATCAACATTTGTTTTATTTCTTCGGTCAAGAGGTGCTCGATCGAATGGGGAATGGTGCAGTGGATTATTATCGCTCTCTATTGTTTGGCCCTCCTAATTCCGTTGCTACATTTGATGTTCTGGGCTTCCATCAGTTTATTTTTTCTAATTGTCTGCGTTCTACATTGGCGTCCCCCCACCCCTCTTTGTAAGCAGCTGATTCAATTCACATTGGGAATTCCCCTTCATTTCACATCCCCTCCATCATGGAAGGAGTGAAGTATCAGTCATCCTCGATCGATCAAATAGGAGTTTGAGGCTTGACTCAGACTTTTTTTTCTACTTCTACTAGTGCAGTGAGTACATTTCGAGCTCAACCTTCAACTATTGGTCAGGAAAATCCTCGAGATTCGGAGGAGAAGGTGTCACGACATACCCCTCCCATTCCCACTCTTATGGAATCGTGGGCACTGGATAATTTTATGGTTGACCATGTCGTGGACTCTGTCTAGCATTCTTCTCTCCGCAGTGTAGGTGGCAACATTATGGCAGGTATGGATTGTAGCCTTTCTAAGGCTTTTCTCTCAAATTTTGAACCCTTTGTTGCTCGTATTGATGTTTCTTTAATGACGGTATTAATGATATATATAATAATCTTAATATTAATAACAATAGTAATTTTCATAATAATAACAATAATAGCTATAATAATAATCATATTGATAATTAGATTAATACTAATAATAACATTAATATTTATAATAATAACACTAATAGAAATAATAACAAATCTGTCTCCTCCTCTTTGAATTTGACTATTATTAATCTGTGTAGTTTTTTCCTTTGATCGGCATGTTTACAATGTGTTGGATAAGGGTCTCAATTATGCTCTTTCTCCTAAAAGAATCCCTATTCATGACATTATTTGTGATATAGAATACGGGATTAGAGATCTGAGATCTTCGTGATGCCACTAAAGACACTATTATAGAAGATTGTTCCATGATCCTCAGAAAAGCAAAGGCCCCTAAAAGAAACATTAGCAAACTTGAGTTTGAGGCTCTAAAATACTTAAAGAATAAAAAGGACATTGTTGTTCTTAGGGCCAATAAGGGAGGTGCTATGGTTATTTTAAACAAAGAGGATCATCATAATAAGATGTTGGATCATCTTCTTAATAGCAGGAGCTACAAGAATTTGAACAAGGATCCCCTTAAAAAAGTTTCTAAAGCAGTTGCTTTGGGTATAAAATCAAGTAGCACTGTTGGTTCGCTAAGTAGAAAGCTTTTTGAAAGTAACCACATCACTCCTAGAATTTATGGTCCTTTTCCCCATTTTCAACACCATAGGTGGTCCTACTTATCTACTCGCTAAATTTTTAGCGAGTAAGCTTAAGCCTCTCATGGGACGTACCGGATCCTTTGTCAAAGATTCATCCTCTTTTATTAATGATTTGAAAGGCATCAAGTCGGAACCCGATGAAAGGTTTGTTAGTTTTCATGTTGTCTCATTATACACTTACATCCCCATTAGGAAAGCTATTGATGTCATTTCTTGGGTCACAGATCCTGATACTACTCATCTAGTAGAGATCTATCTAACCTCAACCTTCCTCAGTTTTTAGGGTGAATTCTTTGAAAAAAATTGTGTTGTGGCCATGGGTTACCCCCTACCCCTACTGGTTGCTAATATTTTCATGGAAGACTTTGAATCAAGGGCCCTTTCCTTCTTCCTTTTTCAACCTAAGCTTTGGAAAAGGTTTTTTGATGACACTTGTGTCATGTGGCCACATGGCAAAGAGAAGTTGGACCTTTTCTTCCGTCATCTCAATGATCAATCTGATTTCATTAAGTTTACCATGGAATTCGAAGTGGATGGTAGCATGCCCTTTCTTTATATTCTTATTTCTATAAATGACGAGGTTTATTTCTCTCATCAAGTCTTTAGAAAGAACATGCACATTGAGCAGTATTTACATGCGAGTTCTCATCATTTCCCTACTCAGAAATTAGGGGTTCTCAGTACCCTAGCCACTAGAGCCTTTAGAATTGTTGATGAACACCACCTTGAAGGTGGTAAATCTCATCTCCTTAAGGTTTTCCTTAAAAGTGGTTATAGTGAGGTTCAATGTCTTAGAGCTTTTCAAAAAGGATCATTATGATAGGTTATCCGGAGTACACCTTCCTTTTATCCAAGGAACTACTGATAAAATCACTAGAATCCTAAGGAGACATAATGTTCCCTCAACCTTCAAGCTCCTCTACACCATTCGGAGTTCGCTTAAATCGGTTAAGGACCCGATTTTCCCTAATGATGCTAAGGGTGTTTACTTGATTCTATGCTCCTATGGGACACCTTACAATGGTGAAGCTAGTCAATCCATCAATCAAAGAACTCATGAACATGTCATTGACCTTAAACATAATATATCTCGCTCTTCTGCCTTAGCAGAGCATGCTAAAAAGATGAAGCATCAAATTTGCATTGAAGATGTAAAGGTTATTGCGAGAACTGACCATTTCCACCACTGAAAGTTGAGGGAGGCCTTAAAAATAGAAAGGAGGCCAGTCAACCATAACAACCTTAACAGGGATGATTGGTGGAGTGTTAGCAGATGCTGGATCCTTGCCCTTCATTCTTAGTTATTGGTTTTCTTCCACTTGGTTCTCCCTCGTGTCCTTTCCTCTCCTCTGATCCCCAGTTTCTTTCTCCCTTTTTGTTATTTATTAATTAATTTATTCTTATTTATTATTATTTCATTTATTCATTTATTCATTTATTATATATATATATATATATATATATATATATATATATTTAAATCACAAATCTTAGAGGTTTAGATTATTATTAATTAAGAACATATAAATGTTTTATTATATTCAAATATTTTAATTATTAAATAAATCTAATAATAATTCAACTATTATTTTTATTTTATTTTTTATTCAAGTCAACTAGTCGTTATTACATAAATGCTAGTTGGAGCTTCCTTATCGATTTAAATTGGGTTCTAGATTAGATTTATCATCTTGTCCTCATGATGAACCACACTAGCTAGTTTGAAAAGCGTCGACAAAGTCTTCTTGAATGTGATTTTCACCGAAATATTTTATACACAAAATATTGAAAAAAAAATGGAAATATCGAAAAATATGTAACATAATATAAAACAAATAAACCTTTTAAGTTTATCAAAATAAAATAAAATAAATAAAAAATTATTTTATAAAAATAAAATAATAAAAAAATTACCCATTTTATTTAGTTATAGTATTGAGCCATGGTATTTATGTTGAATATAGTATTAGTTGTAACTTAATGTAATAATGTAATGAAATGTAAATAAACATTTTAAGTTTGTGAAAATAAAATAAAAACTAAAAATAAAAACAATCTTATAAAATAGAAATAAAAATAAAAATAAAACCTACCCATGGTATTTATTCATAGTAAATAAAATAACAATAAAAATACAAACTACTCATGGTATATAGTCATGGTATGGAGAAGACATGGTATCGACCCATGTAATTTGTCAAATATAATCTATTTAAAAAAAAGTCTAAAAAATCAAATGTATCCCAACCAATGACACGAGAGATCAAATGTAAGCGTAGGGCCTCTCACCGTGGAGTTAAGATAATGACAATATGAAATAGATGAGAGTTATGTTACTTTTTGTTGTTATTTTTACTCCATAAGTAACTACTAAGTTAATTCTATTGTTATGTATTAGGAAGTGATATTATTGTCGTTTCTAACTCTATCTCATTACTGTCTTGCGCGAAAACAAGGAATTGAGGATTTACGCCATCATATAATGAAGAGTAGACCGATTTCAATATCTGCAAAACCTATTGATAATAGGTAGTAGCTTTTATTGATTCAAATAATAATAATTCTAGTTTAATTCCTACATTTCATATATTGGTTACTTAGCAATTAATGACAAAGAATGAGATCGAAAAACTAGAGCAGAGTTTACCCTTCTCAATATTCAAATAGAGTTAAATAGATTACATTGTAAACATAAATAATAAATGACTAGAGTAGAACTTGACTAAAACTGAAGTAAAATTGAACTGTCTACGACACCTAGCATACAAAAGAATTAAATGAAATGACACCTAACTAACAGTGAGATTACTATCTCAACATCCCCTCCTAATCTCATCTATTACTAGTGGAGGCACTAACAATGCTTATTTTCTCTCTTTGAAATTCAAATACATTCTTTCCCAATGGATTTCTGAAAACATCTTCAAGCTAATCTTTGGAAACACAAAATGAATGTGCTATGTTCCCATCGATGACAAGTTCATGAATGAAATGAAAGTGTGTGTCACTATTCTTGTACTTTTTGTGAAAACACGTTATTTTTTTATAAAGAAATTGTTGAGCTATTATCGTAGTAAATTGGAGTCGGGTCCTTCTGAATATTTCAAATATCTTTCAATAATCTTTTCAACCAAGGTCCTTGGCAAGCTGCTGAATTTGTTGCTACATATCTGGCCTCTGCAGAAGATATTGAAATGATTGACTGCTTATTGGATGTCCATGAAATCATATTGGTTCCAAGACGAAAAACATACCCTGAGGTACTTTTGCGATTATATAAACTCCATGCATAATCATTGTCTACATAGCCTAAAAGTAAACAATTTGCAGAATGTGTATAAAAAAAACCATAGTCTATGGCCCCAACAATATACTTTAACATCCTTTTTGCAAATTTCCAATGATTAATATTTGGTGACTGCATAATCCTGGAGACAAAACTTGCTGCAAACATAATATCGGTCTAGTTGCAGTCAGATACAACAAACTTCTAACTAGAATTTTATACAATGTAGAATCAACAGGTGGGGCTACATCTTCTTTGCTGAGTTTAGTGCCTTGCGCAATTGGAGTATCAACTAATTTGGAATTGGTCATTCTGAAATTTTGGATAATGTGAGTGGCATATTTTTGTTAACCAACAAAAATTCCATTAGCAGATTGTTGAATTTCAATGCATAAAAAATATTTCATGAATCCTAGATCTATCATAACAAACTATGCTTGCATTGTTTCTTTGAAGTCGTCTAACATCATATTTCTTGTGTAAAGAAGATCATCTACATAAAGGCATATAATAAGAATTTTTCCATCATGAGATTTGGTATACAAAGTGGGTTCATGGCTGCCTCTGGAAAAATCACTTTTGATGAGATAGGTGTCGATGCCTCTATACGAAGCCCTTGGAGCTTGTTTCAAATGATATAAATCTTTCTTCAATCTATATACTTTATGCTCTTGTCCTAGCTCTTCAAAACCAGGAGGCTTCTCCACATAAAATTCTTCCTATAATATACCATTTAGGAAGGCATATTTTACATCTAGCTAATAGACTTTCCATTGGTGTAGAGTTGTTGTGGAAAAAATTGTTTTGACAGTGTCTAACCTTACTACTGGAGAAAATTTTTCACCATAGTCAACACCAAACTATTGTGAGAATCATTTGGCAACCAACATTGCCTTATGTTTCTCAATTTTCCCTTTTTCATTTAGCTTGATCTTATATACCCATTTTACGCCAATTCTAGTTTTTCCTCTTGGGAGAATGATTATTTCCAAAGTTTGGTTCTTCTCTATGGTAGAAATTTCCTCGTTCATTGCATCAACCCAATTCTCTTCATTAACTTCTTCTTCAAAATGGTTCGGTTGAGTTGAAACAAATGAAAACATATTATTCTAGTTAATTCATGCTCCTGTTCATATATCTCTCTGATACTTCTTGTTTTATGTCCCTCTTCTAAAGATGTTTGATCACTGGCTCAATCACTGCTTGATGATACACCATTCTTCGAATGGTCTGGTTGTTCTTGAACCTGCAATATTGGTGACTGTGGTGGATAAAAATACTGATTTAAAGTTTCATCTACGTGATCAAACCAAGATTTATTTCCAGAAATTTGACTTCTCTGCTTAAAATAAATTTTTTGGTAATAGGATTGTAAAGGATGTAGGCTTTTGACTGCGAAATATAGCCTACATATATGCATCTTTCACTCCTATCATCAAGATTTTTTCTTATTTTCTCAGGAACAAGTTAAAAAACTACTGATCTAAAAACGATAAAGTGTGATACATTTACCTTGTTACCATCCCATGCTTCTTGACGTATTGTATCTTCAAGACTAGTTTTTTGGCAATCTGTTGAGTACATGCACGGCTCTCAACATTGCTTCAGCCCAATAGTTGTTGGAAAAATTCTTCTCACGAAGCATACATCTCACCATGTTCATGCACGACTAATTTTTTCTTTCTGCTACTCCATTATGATGTGGAGTGTGTCTTGTAGTTTTCTGCATTACAATTCCTTCCTTTCGACAAAATGTTTTGAATGCATTGGATTTGTACTCTCCTCGTCTATCTGATATGAGTACTTTCAAGAGTTTTCCAATCTGTTTTTCTACATCTCCCTTAAACTCTTTAAATATAGAGAAATTATTCTTGGGTGTGGAGCCTTATTATCTATTTTTTTTTTTAAATCATACCACTAGACCATTGTTCTTAATGGGGCGAGAATGCCACCCAAAATTAAATGCTGCTTGGGGGGTCCAAGGGGGGGTGGCTACGACTTTATGGAGCCCTGCCCACCCTGAAGGGGGGTTTCGAGGGCACTACCCCCGAAGCTAAAAATATATGTAAAATAGCCTTGTAAAAGTATTTTAATTTCTATTCAATCTGGGCGCTTCAATAGGCGGATGATCTAATGGTAGAAGTTATGTTTAATTTAGGGCTTTTATCCTAGAAGGAAACCCCTCATTTTTTATGACAGTATTTTATTGTGGATGTGTATTGCATGTGTATTCTTAGAGAGAGAAATTCATAGAGATACTGTGAGAGAGAACAAAGGATATTACAGTGGATCTACTGTAGGCTGTGTCTCTTCATTTTGCTGGATAATAAAAAGGAAGGACTAGTTTTTCAGGGTGGACATAGCCCAAACTAGGTGAACCACATATATCCGTGTCTCTCTGCTTTTATGTGTTTTGTATGTTTGCATTTTCCACATATTTTATGTGTTGCATTGCTCTACAATATAAAATTTTCTAACAAGTATCTGATTTATTTTTTTAAAAGTACAACCATATCTTCCTGCTAAAGTCATCTATAAATATCAGAAAGTAGAAACTACCACCAATGGACTCTATCTGCATTGCACCACATATATTTGTATGGAAAAGTGCTAAAGGCTATTTCGCCCTCGAGGATGATTTGGGAAATTTATCACTTTTATGCTTGGATGGGACACAAATTTCACAATTACAGTATTTTTCACTCATAGTACGAAGACCAATGACTATAGAATTCTTTTGAAGTAGAATTAGAATCTTGATTGGGATGTGGCCATATCTAGAATGCCATATATGAGTTTGATATATTCTTTATATATTGTGGACTAAATATTTTTTGGTATTTTGGCTTCTAAGAGTCAATGGAAACATCCTATTCTTGGTCTTTTCAACTTTTTCTATCAATCTTTTATGGGGATCTTTGTCATATATATAGCATGTCTTATTTTGAAATAAAACATCATATCCATGTTAAATTAGTTTTTTCTACATGAATGATATTATTTTTCAGCTAAGCAACATAGTAAACATGAAGGATTCATTTGTTCTGATTATATTTAGTAAGAATAGGGACAATACCTTTTCCTTCATCTATAATACTTGTAGGGTCTCCAAGTGTAATCTCTGATGTTACGGAAGCATCAAGAGAAGAAAGAATATTGTTGTTTCTTGTCATGTGATTTCTACATCCACTGTCCACAACCAAAGTTCTTCACTATGTTTGTCTTTCGAAGGATGGCATGAAAGAAACATGGTCTTTGGGGATTCTCCTTCATTGTTGGAGGGATTGATAATTCCACTTTGTTGATATGATTGTTTCTTTCTACATTCTTGTTCATAGTGGCCAAAATTCTTGCAGTAATAACATTGTACACTTGATATGTTCCATGATCTACCTCTCTGGGTTCGGTTTTGTGGAGGTCTCCATTACTCTATTGCATGATGATGCTCTGATCTGTCACTGCTTCGACCTCTCCCTCGCTTGTTGCAACTTCTATATCCTCTACCTCTGCCTATGCCAAATGAGTTTTGAAAGCTTTTTCTGTGGATTCTCTTGTGAGATTTAGTCTTGTTTAATGTGCCAAAAGTGATCAAGTCAATTTTCCTAGAGAGAACATTGTAAAATATTTGGATTCCAAAATAGCTGTTACAAGCATGTCATATTTCTTCGATATACTTCGAAGGAATTTTTCAACAATTTTTTTTATCTATAATGGTTTGCTAATGAGTTCTATCTAATTGACTATTCCCATGAATCTAGTCATGAACTAATCCACCTTATCTGTTTCAGTCATATTTAGGGCTTCAAAGTCTACTCACAATGTTTGCAATTTAACTGTCTTTATTGTATCATTTCCTTGATATGAAACTTTCAAAATATCCCAAGCTTCTTTTATTGTTGACACAATGGTTATCTTGTCAAAGATAGAGTCATTGACTAATTTTTGTATCCAACATTTGGCTTTGTTTTCCTTCTTTCTGAGTTCAAGAGCAGCATTCCTATGATTATTGGTCATGGCTTTCCATGCTTCTTGGGTCGGCTTTACATAGGCGATCTAAAGTGTATCCCAACACTCTTGGGCTTGGAGAAAATTATTCATTCTTAGACTCCAAAACTCATAATTTTTTCCAAGAAGTTTTTTTGTTGATGGAAAAGCACTAGAAGATGTCGTTATTTCTTCAAATTTTTCTCTCTACAATGAGCTCACACTGGCATAGCTCCGTAACACTGCCTCTGCGCTGGTCGCTGCAAAATAAAATTGTCGTAAGTCTTTACCGGATCAACACGGGCATGTGGATGGAAAGTGCACTAATGGGCAGTGATATTAGCCTCAAAGTAGCGCTAATGGACATGGATATTAGCCTCAAACCAGTGTTGATGGATGATCGGCATGCTTTTTCCTTCAAAATAGCGCTGATAAAAAAAAACTTAAAAATAAAAAAATATCACTCCACTATCATCAGCTTCTCCTCTGTTGGTTCTTTGTTCTTCTTTTCCTTTGGATCTCTGCACCTCAATAGTATTACTTTGTTTTGTGAAACCAACTCCAAAAATAGAAGAAAAGAGATATCAATGCTTTAGAAATAAGCCACTTCCAAGGGGAAACCTCCAATACATTACATGAATGAACAATTCTTGGACGATACAAATTACAAAACCTCATTTCTATATATAGGAGTCCATGGGGTCACAATGTAATCCTAGCCGACCTAACAATAATAATTTAAGGGCATAATAATAACAATATGGGGGTTACAACGGTACAATAATAACAATAAGGGGGTTACACTAACAACAATAAGAGACTATACTAGTAATATAGGGACCTAACATGCCCCTCTCCTTCAAAAAAGTTTTTTCCTCAATGCATGAGTAGCTTTGGGTGCTTCTATATAAAATTCTCATCCTCCCATGTAGAATCTTCAGTGGGTAAGTTCTTCCACTTGATGAGATACTCTGAAATTGATCAATTCCGTAGCTGTCGAGTTCTTGTTTCGGTGACCGCTTCAGGTTCCAATATGATTTTTCCTTCCTCATCAAGTTCTGGAAATATTGTTTGAACTGGAAGTTTTTCACATATAACCTTCTTTAAACATGAAACATGGAAAATTGGATGCACTCGTGAAGCAACAAGAAGCTCCAATTTGTATGCCATAGTACCAATCTTTTGCAACACCTTGTAAGGACCATAGTACTTTGGCAATACTTTATTATCCTTCTTAGCTTGCTTGAGGGACATTTTTTTGTATGGTTGTAGCCGAAAAAATACCCAGTCTCCTACATCAAAACTTATCTCACTGCAATGTTGATCTGCCTCTTGTTTCATTCGATTTTGTGCCAAATTATGGTTGTCCTTTAAGAGTTGGAGAACTTCTTGTTGATGCACGATGTTATCTTCCACTACTTGAACCTTTGAATTTTCTCTTAAAGATGATGTGATGGATGGTGGATGACATCCATAAAGTGCCACAAATGGGGTAATTTTTGCTGCAGTATGGAAGGAAGTGTTATACCACCATTTAGCGAGAGGTAACCACTTGACCCATTATGTTTGTTTATCAGATACAAAACAACGAAGATATCCTTCCAAACAATTATTTACTATCTCAGTTTGACCATGCGATTGAGGATGATAAGATGAGCTATGAGCTAATTGAGTACCCAAACAAGAAAATAACTCCGTCCAAAAATTTCCAGTAAAAATGGGATCTCTGTCGCTCACAATAACCCTTCGGTTTCCATGTAGCTTTTGAATTGTGTCCATAAATGTAGTAGCAACTGTACTTGCTTTAAATGGATGAGATAATGCAAAAAAGTGCGCAGACTTGGTAATTCTATAAACTACCACCATGATGACACTCTTTCCTTCAGACTTAGGTAAACCTATGATAAAATCCATTGAAATCTCCTCCCAATGTTGACTTGGAATGGATAAATGTTGTAGAAGACTCGGGGTCTTAATTGTCTCAACTTTATTCTTCTCGCAAACCAAACATTCTGCCACAAAATTTTGAATATTAGATTTAAGACCATCCCAAAAAAATTATTTCTTCACCCCATGGTAATTTTTTAAAAATCCAGAGTGTCCTCCTAAAGGAGAAGTGTGCAATTCCAAAAGAATCTTTTTTTTTAGTTGGGAATTCTTACAAAGATATAAGAGATATTTGTACCATAAGGAGTCATTTTTCCAACTAAATGTATTATATGTACTAGGATCTTGCTGCAACTTTTGAATGAATGTCCCCACTTCTTTTTCCTTCTTTCATTCATCTCTTGCTTCAGTTATCCAATCTAGTTGGATAATACAAATGGCACAAAGAAATGCTTCCACCTCTTCATTCCTTCTTGAGAGTGAATTTGCGACAACATTTAGCTTCCATTTTTTGTATATTATTTCAAATTCATAACCCAACATCTTTGTGACCCATTTTTGCTTCTCTTGTAAAGATACTCTTCGTTCCCGAAAGTGTTTAAGACTATCAAGGTCAGTTTTTACCTTGAAGTGTCTTCCCATTAGGTAAGTTCTCCATTTCTTTAGTGCATGCAATATTGCTAACATTTCCTTCTTATAAATAGGTTTTTGTAAATACTTTCCTTTGACTGGACGAATTTCAAAAGAAATGGGTCTTCCTTCTTGCATTAAAACAACACCAATTCCATTTCTTGAGGCCTCACATTCCATAATAAAGGTTTTTGTGATGTTTGGTGTAGCTAAGACCAGTGCTAGGCACATTGCCTCTTTAAGATGGTCAAGGGCCTCACTTGCTTCAGAAGTCTATGAAAATGCATATTTCTTCAATAATGTTTTTAGATGTGCTTCTATTCTCCCATAATTCTTACAAATATTGGGATTATACCTTGTTAACCCAAGAAATCCTCATAATGGCTTTATGGTTGTGGGGACTTTCCATTCCTTAATGGCTTTAATTTTGTTAGGGTCTACCTTAACACCCTTGTGAGATCAAATATGACCCAACTATTCCACCTCTTGTACTCCAAAGGAACATTTGGATGTTTTTGCATATATTTGTTTCTCCTGCAATAATTTGAGCACCCTTTCAACATGTTGAGCATGATCATTCCAAGACCTGTTGTAGATTATTATATCATCAAAAAATACTAGCAAAAATTTTCTAAGAAAGGGTTTCAAAATGGAATTCATCAACCCTTGAAATGTAGAAGGTGCACTGGTAAGGCCAAAATGCATGACCAAAAATTCATAATGAACCTCATGAGTTCGAAATGCTATTTTTTGAATATCTTCAATCTTCATTCTAATTTTATGATATCTTGAACGAAGAGCTAACTTGATTAAAAAAATTTCTCCATGTAATTCATCCAATAATTCATCAATCACAGGAATGGGAAATTTATCTTTAATGGTGAGCTCATTGAGCTCCCTATAATCGGGACACATGTGCCATGATCCATCTTTCTTGTGTACCAATACTACAGGGGTAGAGAAAGAACTTTGACTAGGTTGAATTATACCCGCCTCTAACATTTATGCAATCATACGTTCAATTTCGCTCTTTTGGACATAAGGATATCTATAAGGCCTGATGTTTGGAGGAACACATCCTGGAATCAAATGAATATCATAATCATGATCACGAATAGGTGGGATTCCTTTGGGAGTTTCAAAAACCTTGGAATGATTGTCCAAGACTTTTTGGAGATCTGCAGAAATAGATGATTTTGATGTTGGAACTTCTAGTGAGAATAATTGTGCAATTATGCCTCATTGTTCTTTATTTAGAAGCTTTTTCATGAAATTAGAGCTTATTATCTTTCCTGGCTTCATTGCAATACCCCGTATTTCAACCTCCTTTCCTTTTGAAAAAAAATTCAAGAAAATTTCTTGAAAATTAAAAGCTACCATCCCCAAAGATTGTAACCATTGTACTCCTAATACAACATCAGCACCTCCCATAGGAATGGAAAGCATTGGAATATTCAATACATATTCCCCCATGGTTAGCTTGATATTATGGCATTTTCCAAACCAATTTATAGTTCCTCCATTTGCAACCATCACTTGACATTCTAGTGTTGGGTATATGAAAGAATTCAATTCCTTGGCTACCTTACAATGAATAAAATTATGGGTACTACCTGAATCAATCAACACTATTACATTTTTCTTCTTGATATTTCCTTCTATATTGAGAGTTTGAGGAGTGGTAATTCCTGCCAATGCCTTACACGATATGGTCACACTCATTTCTTCCTCTTCTAGGGTTGGTTCCTGGTGTATATCCTCTTCTTGTTCATTTTCTTCTTCCTCTTCACAATCTATGTAAAATAATTTCTTCTCAACACACTTATGACCTTTAGTGTATTTGCTATCAAAACTGTAGCAAAGCCCTTTTTCTCTTTTTTCTTCCAATTTTTGTGGTGTCAACTTTGTAGGTTGTTGAAATCTAGGAGTAGAAACACTTCCCTCTTTATAGAAGTGAGTGGTAGGCTTCCTTGTCGCCATAATTTTACATTCAATTTTTCTTGCCAACCTGAATACCTTCTCCAGTGAATCAAGTTCCAAAACGTGAACTTCATGTTGGATGTTATCCTTTAAAGCACCTATGAAGAGATCAATCATGTGTTCCTCTGGAATATTAGTTACCCTTATATTCAATTTTTGGAATTCCTCAATGTGATCCCCCACAAAACCCTTTTGTTGGAGATTTATCAATTGGCTAAAGAAGGTGTTTCTCTTTTTATCCTCATAATGTGCTATCATTTCCTCCATAAAAATTGACCAAGTGACAATTTTTTTATGAGAGCAAAGCTAGCGATACCATACAAATGTATTTTGTTCTAAATGTAAAGTTGCAATGCATACCTCTTGTGTGTTTTGCACATTACTGAGATCAAAATATTGCTCCATCTGTATTATCCATGTTACAGAATCCTTTCCATCAAACTTCATCATATCTATTTTTGGAATATGATGGTTCTTTCTGCCAACATTAGAGTTTATGAAATCATGATTATCATTTATTTTGTTCTCATCATGAGTTTCCTCTACTATCTTTTTACCATTAGGAAACATTTGTTGTATCAACTTTGTCAAACCTTTCATGTCCGCTTTTAGATCATTCTTCATGTTTTCCATCTTAACTTCCATGCCAGCTTCCATGCCATCTATCTTAGCTTCCATGCCATTCTTCAAACCATCCATCTTAGTTTCCACACCTTTCTTCAAAACTTCCATGTCATTTTTTGTTGCTCTTTGCGAGAGTGAAATTTGTTGCACTTGCTTTTGTAATTTTGATATGTCATGTTGCCATTCTTCATCTTCATGAGTCATAGTAGAGACTTATAAAGGCTTAATGGGTGTTGAATTCCTTTTAGGGGCCATTTTAGAATCTAATATTGAGAGATATTCTACAATATGCCCTTTGAATCAATTCAACTTGATTCTTCAAACAAGACTTATGTAATTCAGGAAGAAAAATACACACCTTTTACTTGCTTTTGAGGAGCTCTATATTGAAATTGAATTATCTCTGTAATTTTATATCATCAATATCTAAAATTTGTCCTTGTCATATCCCTATGAATATTTTTTCAAATGTCACAGGTCTGACCTGATTTGGATTCTTCAAGGAAAATTTATGTCCAATCTCCCACAATGACCCAATTATGGACTGGTTCAGTAGAGCGAACTTGTACGACTTGCCATGTGTCACTATTTTGTCCTTTGGCTTTCAAATTTATAGAAAAGAAACTAAATTTCATGCAATTTTGGACACCTTTTACAGCATTCCAATTTGATGCACAGAGAGAGAGTTATGAAGATTTTTCCATGATAACCTCTTTGAGATGAAATTAGGGAGCCTGAAAATGACCTAACTTCCATAGATCATATCTCCAAAAATATTGCGAACCAAGCTCTAAAATTTTTCGACAATGTTCCTCAGGATTTCATATTCTCTCTCTAAATATTTCACCTTTGGAAACTTAGTATACAAAGAGTTATAGCCCAAATTCCGTGATGACATGTTTATATTACATTCAGGAGCCTGCAAAAAGCCCTAACTTCCATAGATCATATCTCCGGAAATATTGTGAACCAAGCTCTGAAAAATTTGTGAAGATTTTCCTCAGGATTTTTTCTTCATACTCTAAAAATTTCAGCTTCTGAACCTTCGTAGGAAAAACATTATAGCGAAAATTCCACGATGACTAGCTTGGAGCAGTGAAAACCCTAGAATCCAAAGCTCTCATACCAAATGTTGTGAAACTAGCTCCAAAAATAGTAGAAAAGAGATATCAATGCCTTAGAAATAAGACACTTTGAGGGGGAAACCTCCAATACATTACATGAATGAAAAATTCTTGGATGATACAAATTACAAAACCTCCTTTCTATATATAGGACTCCATGGGGCCATAATGTAGTCCTAGCAGACCTAACAATAGTAATTTAAGGGAAAAATAATAAAAATATCGGGGTTACAAGGGTACAATAATAATAATAAGGGGTTACGCTAACAAAAATAAGGGACTATACTAGTAATATAGGGACCTAACACTTTGGATCTCGCACTCACATCATGCTCACCTCTTGGTAACCTTGCGCTCACCTTGCGCTCACATTGTTGCTCTGGAGTCTTCCACAACATAGCTTCAATCTTTGTTGCTCTCAAGGAGTATTACACACGCTAAGCTCTGATGCCATGACCAAGAATGAGATCGAGAAACTAGAGCAAACATTACCCTTCTCAATATTAAAATATAGTTAAATATATTACACAGTAAACATCAATAATAAATGAATGGAGTAGAACTCGACTAAAACTGAAGTAAAATTGAACTGTATGTGAAACCTAGCAGACAAGAGAATTAAATGAAATGACACCTAACTGATAGTGAGATTATTATCTCAACAAGTAAATCATTTCTTAAGATACAATGAGAAATCCTATTTCTTAGTTCTATGCAATCATATTTATAGAAGTAACAATCCTATTTGGGAGTCATATAAAATATTTTTTCGTATTATATATTTGATAAATATAATCTATCATTTATCATTTATCCCATGAAATAAATATTTTTAAATTAATTAATGCATCCCTATTCTCTATTCATTCCATAAGACCATTTTTTTTTTGTAAATTTAGTAATGCATCTATTCTCTATTCATTCCATAAAACCATTTTTTTGTAAATTTATTAATGTATCTCTATTCTCTATTGATTCCATAATACCAAAATGTAGGTTATGAAAATATACAACTTCGGAAAATATACATATACACCTTTAATGTTTTTAATAAATACTGGTGTTGAAAATAAAGAGACAAAATGAAGTGGCTCAGAAAATTTCACCGTGTCCTACACGTCCAAAAGGGGAAAATTCCCCTTTAACTCGATGGCTCACTATTACAATTGTGCAAATAGGACTAAATTGTATAAGAGGGAAAGAATCCCATGTGACGATAGACTAGGGAGACCAAACAATCTCTATTACAGTAGAAAGTTCACATGATGCAAAGATTGGCATCAAATGAACTTCCTACTATAGTAGAGGTTGTTTGGTCTGATTGGCATCAAATGAAGTATGTACTATAGTAGAGACTCTCTCGCTACCAATACTATACTGACATGTGAATGTTGCTCTATTTTTCCAATTTAGTCTTCTTACTCATCATTAAAGTCTTTTATACTAGTAAAGGCATGGAAGGTTTCCTATGAAATAAACATTGGCTTAAGCGTTTCCAAATGCTCAGGTACAACTATCAGTTTCTATATAATGTTTTTTTGTTCAAAATAATTTTTATGATAAATCATATTTCAATATTTTCAATTTTTCTAGTAAACACTTCGAACCAATCAATATGATCCATATTTTTGTCATTCATCGAGAGGTGCCAATTAGTCCAATCACTGATGAACCAAACTCTTTCCCACAACAAACAATCTCCACTCTGGGTGAAGATGTTTCTCTAAAAGATTGGCCAATCCTCGCCTGGAACTAATTATTTTCCACAACAGCCAATGGATACCATCACTGGGAATTAGAATCTCACCGAAAAAAAAACCATCTCGACTCTAGCTAAATGTGTCTCTCAAAAAGAACAACCAATCCCTCCCATTGCAAAACCTGTTGAATCAGAGACCATTGTTGAAACTCATTCTCCCCCAAAGATGTCAGTTGATACCATCAAAGTTGAACTTCATTCTTCCCCGCCCTCCCCAATCTCCTCTTCTGGTGAGCATCTATCGAAAAAATAACATCTAATCCCTTCCTATGCAGAACCTATTGAATCATAAACCACTACTGTAGAAATATCAAGGCGGAAGCTGTCCGGGCACTGCTTTTGTTATGTTGGCTATTAGGGCTTAATTAGTTCTCATTATTTATTGCTTGGGGCATAAGTAATATAAGTTCTTGTGCCACTTCATTTGTTTATATTTTTATTTGTTTTAACCGATTACATGTGAAGTTAGGCTAAAAATAATGGATATATTCTGGGCTCTTCATGGACCTCTTCCATATGCAGGAAAATTTATACATGTAAATAAAAATCAAGCCACTACCTCATTAATTTGTAGCTCTATGATGAATTTAGTGCCCCATCAATCCTCCCACATTGGCCTCATGCTATATAATATGCACCCATCACATAAATTCAACACCCTTTTAACTACACCTAAGGCATGACTCATCGAATCAAATACAGTCTCAAATCAATTGTAGAACTCTTGTACCCTTTGGTTGATTTAGGGTGAAGCCATACTAGCCTTATGCACCATTAACTTTTGCCTTGGCCTCTTTCCACTAAACATATGATAATTTATAAACAAGTGACTTGGACAAACATTGACCTCACCTTTATATTGAACTAATTACTAGGTGATGGAATTCACACTATAATTGTTGAAAAGTCAACAAGAAATGTGTGTCTAATTTAATTTTCCCTTAATTAAATTGGACAATAAAATGTAATATTATCTCATAATCACTTGTAATAGTTAGCTAAGTGTGATAAACTTAGTTAGCTCATTAATTTCAAGTTGATGGGGGTTTGTGAGGCATGCGAGGTGATTCTATTAGTCATGGAGTTCGAGTTAGTGCATTACTTTAATGGATGAGAAATCAGTTAACTCAATTAATTGTGTTAAAGTCACTTGAACTAGTTGTAACTATTTGTTGCACTATGAGAGGTCAAGTGAATTAAATAAGATTTAATTCACATGCAGTGATTTGTCATGCAACTGATGATTTAGTATTAATAGATGCATTCATGTCAGTTCCAGTGGAGACCCGGTTGAGACAAATGCTAAAGAGATGTTAACTATCAGTTGTATCATTAGTAGGTTTTCTTCATGCAGTAATACAATCATAGGATTTTCCATGAAAATTACGCAATTTTGGAAAGTTTAATTTCCTAAAGAATAGGGATTTCATTCCACATTAATTTCGCAAGAAAGGCACACTAAGCAGAAGCTGAAAATTGGCACTATGTTTGTTGATTTTGTCTGGACGAGTTTGAGATAGTTGTGAGAGTGCAGGAGACTCTGGTGAGAAGAGTGAATTGTAATTGTTTCATGATTCCTTAGTGAATATACAATAGAGTATAGAATATTCCTTAGTGAATATTCCTTGGGAAAATATTTGTGTTGAGGTTTGATTTACTTCTTTCTCTACATATTATGATTGGTGATCATGTTTGTTTTCTGTAATTGATTTGTAGAAGGATTTAGTATCTTGCATTAGCATATCACATGATCGGATTGAATCCATTGATATACACATTTTTTGTATAATTTCTACATGGTATCAGAGCACAAGATATCACTATAGTGGAGAGGAAATTAAGTTTGTGACTAAATAGCATTTGAATTTTGCAAAAGTATTCTTTGGTGTGATGGTAGATCAATATGGCTTTCAATGGATTGTGATTTGAGTATGCACTCAAGGGTAGCTCTAATTATATTGCATGGAAATATGGGATGGAGGGATTTCTGCAGTACAACGGGTTGAAAGAATTCATTGATAATGACATTCCTAAACCTGTAGCAGTAGATGTTGCTCTTCTTGATGCTTGACAAAATAAAGTTGCAAAAGTGAGGAGGATCTTATTGGAGGGAGTAAAAGACCACATTGTCTCAAGTATCCATGGAAAAAAAACTCAATATGTAATCTGGGAGGCTTCGGAAAATATTTTTCAGAGTAGCAGTGATCATAGAAAATTAGCATTGAAGGACAAGCTAATGAAAATCAAAATGGAGAAAAGAAAAACTATTCTAAAATATTTAACCAATTTTCTCCAATGTCGAGATAAGCTTGGGAGTGTTGAAATTACTGTAGGGGATGATGAATTGGTGAGCCTAGCTCTTTTATGTCTTCCGAAGCATTGGCATAGTTATCAAGACTCTGTCAATGGGAGGGAGAAGTTGCGAATTTGGGAACAACTTTGGTCGTATTTGGTGCAGAAGAATTCAGGTGGAATACCAGGGATGGATCTTCATCTATGAGAGATGATGAAGACAATTGTGCCTTGGATGGTAAGGAAAATAACGGGAAGGGAAATAAATCCTATTCCAAATCTTAGTCTGGCAAAGAAGGAAATAAGCGTGACATGTCCAGGGTGAAGTATATTCACTGTCACGAGCATGGAAATTATGCCACTAATTGTCGACAAAAGAAGAAGAAAAAGAAGGCTTCAAGATCTACATTTGGTAAGGCCTTGGCCTCACAATTTGTGTCAAACTTCTCACTCATCACATGCATGGTGTCAACTGTGATGGGATCAGTGTGGTACTTGGATAGTGGTGCATCTTTCAATATGATGGGGAAAAAGAGATTTTCAGTAGCTTGGACGAGAAGGACCTCCAGATGCATATCGAAATGAGTGATGATGGAAGGTATAGTTCTACTGGGATTGGTATAGTTACCTTCCAGATAAATTCAGGTAAACCCTTCTTATTAAACTATGTAATGCATGTACTAGGTTTGAAAAAAAAAATTGTTTCAGATGAAATGTTGTAGGATAGAGGTTATGATGTGGTTTTGAGTGAATGGAAATATTTCCTTCGACAAAAAGCCACAGGAAAAGCCAAGAAGATTGTGATTCATGTGAATAATATCTATAAACTTGATGTAGATGGATGCAGAGCATTGATAGGTAAGGCAAACAAAGTCGTGAGTCAAGATGATGGTGAGTTATGGTACGGGAGGTTGGGCCATCTACACCACGGAGCCTTGAAGGTCAAGAGGATTTCTACGAGACATCGCAAGGGTAATATTTCACAAATAGACACATGCAAGGTATCTAACATGGGGAAGTATGCAAAGGAAACTTTTCATGAGCAAGAGAATCGAGAAGTGGAAATCCTTGAGAGAGTTCACTGAGACATGTGTGGACCATTCTCTACCGCTTTGATAGCAAAGCACATGGATTATGTGATATTTTTTTATGATTTTTCTAGAAAATGTTGGATCTACTTCATGCAGAAGAAGTATTAGACGTTCTACAAGTTTTTTGAGTTAAAATAATTGGTGGAGAAAGATACGGGGAAGAATGTGAAGGCTCTTACGAGCAACAATGGTGGTGAGTACATCTACAATGAATTCAAGAACTTCTATAGAAAATAAATAATTCAGAGAAATTTGATTATGCCTCATAACCCACAACAAAATGGGGTCGTAGAAAGAAATAAAAAAACAATTGTGGGTGCGGCATGAGGGATGTTGCATGATGAGGGCCTATCATTGCATCTGTGGGCAGAGGCATGCAAGAGAATAGTATTTGTGAAAAATAATAGTCCTCATCGAATACTTGGCATGAGTACACTAGAGGAGTATTTTTCTGGTAAGAAACCGATGTTTCAAATTTTAAATTTTTTGGCTCATCTGTCTATTTCCATGTGACCAAAGATTCCGGGAAGAAGCTCGAACCAACAATTGAGATTGGGATATTTTTTGGGTACACTTATACTCCCCAAAACTATCGGGTTTATTTTCCAAACAGTAAGATGATTGTTGTGAGATGGGATATAAAATTTGATGAGGAGAAAGCCATGCGATTTTCCCTTGAGAGGGAGCTTGATTTGCAAGTAGAGGAGGAAATTTTGGCTCCAAATAATGAACCTCAAGATGTGAAGAAACCACATGTGGAGGATCATGGAGTAGTAGAAAATACTCATGCAGAGCCATCCGCTAATAATGGTAGAAGGTGCACCACCGAAGCTAATAGATTGAGACAGAACATGTAGGGGAACCTACTTCAGTGCACAGATAGAGAGGCAGTCTCTAGACAAGTTTACTGGTTACATGTCTCTCATGAGCAAGTGTATCATTACATAGCCATCCACCTTTGAGGAAACAATGCAACAACCAATTTGGGTTGACACCATGGTTGAGGAGTATGACTCCATCGTCAAGAACAGTGTATGGGATGTTGTCCCAAGACGATTCAGGAAATCATTGCTTCGATCTACATGGATATATAAGTTGAAGAAAGCAGCAAATGGGAGTGTGCAGAAGTACAAGGCTATATTTGTAGCTCGAAGATTCTCAATAGATTTTTTGAGGAATAAGTGTACATAGAGCAGCCATAAGGTTTTGAGACCTTTTACAGTGAGTTGCATGTGTGCAGAATCAAGAGAGAATTGTATGGGATGAAGCAAGCACCTTGTGCCTAGTAGACTAGGATTGACCACTAGTTCACCAGGTTTGGCTTCCCAAAGAGTGAAGCAGATGTGAACCTATAATAGATTTTGGTTGATGATAAGCTCTTGATTATCGCACTTTATGTTGATGATATAATTTTTATAGGTGATGAGCAGCTCATATATTCTTGCAAAGAGGATCTTTCAAGAGAGTTTGAGATGATAGAAATGGGATACCTTCACTATTTCATTGGTTTGGAAATATGGCCATGGGATGGTGAGCTATTTGTTTCTCAAGGCATGCCAAAGAGATTCTGAGTAAGTTTCACATGGAGAGTTGTGAACCCATGGATACTCCTCCTCCAAGAAACTGGAGGATGGAGGATGCTACTTCAGGTGAGGTAGTGGACGCTACTGTTTAAAGGCAGCTTGTAGGTTCACTAATGTACCTGGGGAACACCAAACCAGACATTGGCTAAGAAGTTAATATTTGATTCAAGCTATGGTTAAGGTAACCAAGATCTTTTGGAAGGCGGGGAAGCATGCCTTGAGATATCTTAGTGGTGCTACAAAGTATCTATTATGGTAGATATGAACAGAGGGAGTGAAGCTTCAAGGCTTCACCAATGCAGATTGGGCAGAAATTCCATCAGATAAAAAGAGAACATCAGGAGGGATATTTAGCATAGGATTGACAGTAGTTTCTTGGTACAACAGGAAGCAAAGATTTGTGGCACTCAGTTCATCCGAGGAAGAGTACATGGTATTAAGTCAAGTTGCATGTGAGGCCATCTGGATGAGGAATATTCTATTTGGTTTTTGTGGTTCTCAAATGGATCTGACGGTGACAAATTGTGATAACCAAAGTTGCATTAAACTCTCAGTTAGTCTGATATTCCATAATAGGTCCAAGCATATAGACATCTGGTACCACCATCTCATAGATTGTGTTGAAAGGTGCATTATGTTGATTTAGTACATTCCCATGGAAGATCAGGATGCAGATATTCTAACGAAGAAGCTCGATAGGAGAAAATTCGAATACCAAAGAGGAAGTTTTAGGGTAGTTGATAATCCATTTCTTGTTGAGAGGGAGTGTTGAAAAGTCAGCAAGAAATGTGTGTCTAATTTAATTTTCCTATAATTAAATTGGACAATAAAATGTAATCTTATCTCATAATCAATTGTAATAGTTAACTGAGTGTGATAAACTCAGTAAGCTCGTGAATTTCAAGTTTAGGGTGCTTGGTGAGGTATGAAAAGTGATTCTATTAGTTATGGATTTTGAGTTTCAGTTAGTGAAATAGTTTAATGCATGAGAAATTATTTAACTCAAATAATTGAGTTAAAGTTAGTTGAACTACTTGTAACTATTTTTTGCACTCGTGAGAGGTCAAGTAAATTATATCAGATTTAATTCACATGCAGTGATCTCTCATGTAACTGATGATTTACTATTAATAGCTACATGCATGTCAGTTCCAGTGGAGTCCCAGTTGAGACAAAGGTTAAAGGGATGTTAACTATTAGTTGTATCATTATTAGGTTGCCTGCATGTATTAAGACAACCATAGGATTTCCCATGAGTATTATGAAGTTTTGGAAGGCTGGATTTCCTAAAGGATAGGGATTGCATTCCACATAAATTTCACAAGCAAGGCAAGCTGAGCAAAGGATAAAAATTGGCTAAGTGTTGGTTGATTTTGTTCGGATCAATGTGAGATAGTTGTGAGAGTGCAGGAGACTCTTGTGCGAAGAGTGCATTATAATTTTTTCATGATTTCTTGGTGAATATACAATAGAATATAGAGGGGTTTTGAGCAGCAAGCTACATGCTAGAAAATATCTTTGTTGTCGTTTTATTTTCTTATTTCTTTACTTGTTTTATTGGCGATCGTGCTTATTTTCCTCAATTTATTTTTAGAAGGATTCAATATCTTGCCTTAGCATATCGCATGATTGGATTGAATCCATTGATATAAATATTTTTTGTATAATTTCTACAATAACAACTTAGTCAACCACATTTCACACTCAGAGGAGACCATGTAATCAACTTTGCATATCATGAGCATATTAGCTAAGTACACAAGCTAGCCTCCAAGTCGTTTATATCCATAAAAATTATATATATTATTGAAAATTCATTAATAGTGCTAATAAATTTATGTATTGCATAGAAATAATGTTCATCTTTTCAATGTGTCAAGTATACAAGTAAGAAATTTATCTTATTATCTTAAAATGACTATCAACTAAGATTGGGACTTTAACTGTCCACCGAATCTTAAGCCTACTACACTGCAATATTTCTTGTAGTCAACCACCCTCGAGCTAGATTCAAAGTGTAAGGAGGTGATTTGCTTAAGATTTCTAAGAAAGTCACACATTGCAAGAGTCAATTTCTTAGGTGATCTCTCAACAAATACTAGTTGTCACACCTCATTGACTCTGAAGTGATAACACAATAATAAGAAGGGTTCAAGTAGGCAAAAAAGAGTCCTAGTTTATTCCTCAAGAAGGATCATAAGAACAACTAGAGGTTCATCAACTAGGTTAGTTATTTTAGGAGTCAAGAGGCCATTGTCTAGGTGGTTTAACATCCCCAAGTAATGAATTTTGTAGTTTATTAAAAACTTTTAGACAGCACATCGGTGTCTCATCCAAACAATAGTTTATCAACCCAAAAATTTCCTAGTGATTTTATAGCCCCGAGGAAAGCCACTACTCAGGTAGTTTATCAGCCCCAAGGAAAGCCTCTACACATGTAGTTTATCAATGAGAAATCCCTTATGGGTTTATCAACTTAGCAAGCACATGCATATCACAAATCCACCACTCCCTCACAGGAAAGAAAAAAACACATTATATACCAAGGTATGAGTAAAATAACACATATGCACAATGTAAGCCTTAGTGAAAACATGTGGAATCCCTGCAATGAGCACAAAACACATATTATGAGAGAAATTGAGTCTTCTAGGAATATTGCAATAACTTCAAGACTCCACTCTGGGTTCCCTGATACTTGGTCCTGTGGAATAAAAATGTGATATCACTGTGTTTCAATTAGAATATGGTGGTTATTGTTTGAACTTAATTGTTGTGGAGGCCAAGACTCGAATTAATTGAAATGTATTTAAATTTTATATGATGAATAAATGATTTCTATTTTGGAAATAAATAAGAGAGAGAACAATATTAATAGAGAGATTTTGATACGATAGAAATTTTTTTAAGTGGTCAAGTCCACATAGTGGACCTTCCGAAATTTTGTCCTAAAAAATCCTAGGAGAAAAAATCCAGTTCAGGAATTGCACAATGGGATAGAAGATGTTAAGAACTTAGCTAGAGATAAATTCAAGGTTGGGTGGAAATAAAAGGAAATTACAGTGAGAAATAAATATGTGCTTTAAAAGAAAAACAAAATATTTCTACAAATTAAAAAAAAAACCTAGGTAAATAAGGGGTCAATACCCTAAAAGAAAGATGATTCTAAAGAAAAGTTAAATGGGAAGAAGCCACTAAGAAATACAGACAAAGATCTTATTTTTAGAGAAAATAAGTCTTAGCTCGTGGGGATTTTTTATTTCCAACTCATTCCATGGGAGGAGCATGCTCGCTCCCTGAAGTTTTCCCAAGAAATTGGTTATGGTGGTCAAATGATTGTGATTTTCCTCTATTTTTTAGTTATATTTATTGTTTTTAACTAATATTGTATTATGAGTTTAGTTATAATTTGTTTATTTATACATATATGATAAATAACATGATCAGTTTGAGCATATCTGTGCATGTACAATAACATTATATATATGTTTTGTTGAACCCTTAGTTAAACTGAGAGGGGGGGTGAATCAGTTTAACACATACATGGACTTTTAAAACTTTTCTTTTAAATCTTATTTACACCTTCATTTCATGGTCGACTTAATATGTGAGCAATCTTAATCTGTGAGCAACAAGTATTACTATCAAACAGATTTGTTAATGTAATAGCAGATTGAATATGAGAGCAGCAAGTATTAAGCAGATGAGATAAATCACATCAACACATAAACATCATGCACAGAGACACCAAATATAAGTGGAAACCCATAAAGGGAGAAAACCACATCTTATTGTTGTTGTGATGCAAAGGCAAGCTCCAACTCCCTCTCACCACTGTTTTCTGCAGGCACCAACCTACAGGAGGCTCTATCCTCAATTCTGCAAGCTACAACTTGCAAGGAAGCTCCAACTCCCATCAATTTTCTGCAGGCACCAACCTACAGGAGGCTCCAACCTCAGTCAGCTACAACTGACATTTATCAAGCTACAACTTGATGTGGAAGCACCAACTCCCATCTATTTTCTGCAAGCTACAACCTACAGGAGGCTCCTACCTCAGTCAGCTACAACTGACATCTATCAAGCTACAACTTGATAGGGAAGCTCCAGCTTCCTTACTCTTTCAAAAGAAAAACACTTGCTGATTTACCTTGGATATCAGCTCTGTTCTGTACCTTCTTCTCTGCTGTTCATCAACTCTTATATCAGACCTGCATGATCTCTGCTCAGCCCCTTTTTCTTCTTTGCTCAGCTCCTCCTTATTCACATTCTTCTTGCAGCTTGCTTATTCTCTTCAACTCCTTTTAATTCTGCTGCATACTCTCTTCTTCTCTCACACCTTTTTCGTCAACCTCTCCTCTTGGATATTACCCCCTTATATACAAGATAGCTTCATGACTATTTGTATGCTACTGGGAAGTCGAAATGGACAGTCATGTCTCTTTGCCTTCTGCCTTCTCATCTCTTTTCAGCTTACTCAGAAAAATGTAACTGTAGGTGCTTATTTTAATATTACAGTGGGATATTTGCTTTCTTCCGGAAACTTGCCAATGCATCACAAACAATAAAAAACAATTAAAACATTTACATTCAAATTACAATTTGAACTCCAGCTCCCTCATTTTGTCTCTTGGCTTGCTACGCATTTGTCTTGTCTTTGGCTGTCTTTGTCTTTTCTGTGACTATGTTTTATCTTCTTTCGGATCTGTTTGCTCTTCTGTCCTCTGCTATGGTGTAACTGCTGCATATGTGTAAATGTGCCTTTTATATCCGCTGACTGTAAATCTGGAGTAATTCCAACGCTTTTCATGCCACGAGTGTCTTGTTGATGTGGAACATTCCGCAAGCGGAACGGACATATATCACAGTCATTGTTTATTAAGAATCACCCTCCCGTTAAGTTGAGGCCCATGGGTCTACAGACCACATGGCTTATCGCAACAACATTATATATAAATATAACAGCGCCTTTTCATACATATATAAGTAATTTCAATACTCGGCATACATATCAATTCTCAGCATTATATAATAAAAACTTTAAACACGTTCCGGAACTCAAACCTATCAAGTCACAATTTATTAGTCCATCGGGTCCGATTCTCAATTGCAATCGCAACTTTCTGTTGTGATGTTCTGATGCTCCACTTTACCTCCGATGCAATTGATCATGGAACTGAAACATTTGTTAGTCATAATTTATAATCCCATCGGGTCCGAGCTTCAATCGCAATCGCAAGTCTTTAACATATGTTCCGATTGACCAGTGCTGATGCGATTTGACCGTAACTCAAATATGTATTAACCACTGTTTATTCACCCATCGGGTCCGAAACTTCAAACAAATGCAATCGGGGCGCATCATAGAAAAGTTCTGATTGCGATCAGAACACGGATGCGATATGCATCTATTAACTCCTGTTTATAACCGGATCGGGTCCGCCATTTCAATCGCAATCGCAACTTTTTGTTGCGATGTTCCGCTGCCCTTGCGATATCCGATTGCGATTGGGGAGGGGTACCACCTTATCAAACTTTTATTTATGCGCTCCATAATATAAATGCCTTGGACCTTTGTTTATGTGATGCACTGCACATATATATTTATATATATGTTTACCGCTGGAGTGAAGTGATTCCCGGAATAAGTTTGTGTTATATTATATGTATAATGCCAGTTGGAGTGTGCGATTCCCGGAATATGTTTGTGTTATATTATATGTATAACGCCGGTTGGAGTGTGATTCTCGGAATTATATATCTGTCCTCCGGGTTGGGCGATTCTCAGAATTTGTAACTGCTCTCTGCCTCTGTCTCTGCTTCTGTCACTCTGCCTCTGTTCCTGTCTCTATTCTTGGAATAACAGTAGTGATAACACCTCTGTCTTCATTTGCTTCTTTGCTGCCTCCATTGTATTTACTGCTTCCTTTTTCTGTCTTTGATTCAGCGCTGCCTCCTTTGCCTGTCTGTGATTCAACGCTGCCTTCTTTACCTGAGTGCTACCTCCTTTGCTGCCTCTGTTACTTCTTTGTCTCTTCCTTTCTGCTATATCTGCTGTCTTAGTTTCTTTGTGCTCCTTCCTCTGTTGCATCTATAGGATCCACTCCTTCTGTTATACTTGTTGCAAATCCTATGAGGCTCCGATGTTCTATGCCTTCAATTGAATAATTCTTTTCCTCAACTTCAAACTTTGCTACATTCTGCAGAATGAATTGATGTATTCTCCCCAAAAGTACTTCACAGACTTCCTACTTGAATAGATTCCCACTCTGTCTCATTCCTCAGCTATTAAATGGCCCTCTTCTACTATCCTCACTACTTTGTAGCACATCTACTGTCTCCTACTGCCTTTGTTTCTTCTATGCTCTACTTGTCTTATGCTCTCTTTGTTTCATCTGCTCCTAGACTGATGCTACTCCTTAATTCTCCTTTTGCTGCTTCTGCTTCTTTAAATGACCCTGTCTCTGCTGCTTGACCCTCTCTACATCTTGCTGCTATGCTGCTCTCTTTGTCTTGTTGCTGCCTCAGGTGTTCTTCCTTTGCCATTTCCTTTGCCATCAATGACAACATTTCCAACATGTTCTAAAGTAGTGAAGTAGAATATTGAAATTCAGTCTCATTTATTCAATTAAAGTGGCATATATATGAAGGTCAAAAGCATAAACATCATAATTAGAAAGGAATTTGGATATATTTTTCATGGAAAGAAGTAATACAAACTAGATCATAGAATTTTATCATCATGCAAAAAGAAATGAGGTAAAGAAAAAATTAAAGTCACATATAAGAAATTTGAAAATAAATTCGAAATATTCAAGTAAATTCCATCATAATATAAGTTACAATTAATCTCTTTGGAATTTAACATGGACAAGAATACTAGTAAATAAACATGGAATATACAAGTATTCTCATATAAGTATTCTTGGAAGCTATTAAAATACTTCAATTATGTTTCCGAGTCTGGTTAAGACCCACTATTTAATTTTAGGAAAATATCCAAAATATTTATATTAACAGAAACTCTCACCGTTTTTCTATTCTCGAGCAATAGCTTAAGTACGCAGGTATATAGAAGAGTATATAATAAATTTGACATAAACAACATACAAATTTTTTATAGGATATGACCTTTGAATGAATGTCAAGAAAGGTATGTTATGATTGATTATTGTGTTGAGGGTAAGGTATGAATGTTAACTTTATAGTTAAAGAAGAAGGATATGTTAGAATATATATATATATATATATATATATATATATAGTATTTTAATGATATGGACTTATCTATCTATATATGTTATGTATTAATATAATGGGCTCTTGGAGATTTAGTTTATGTTAACGTAGTACCTTTGGACTATAGCCAAAGGTTCATGATAAGAACAAATAGTCCATATGAGATCCCTATGTCCATGTGCAATAAAAAGAATAAGCATTGAGGAATTTAAACTATTGAACAAATTTTTTAGTAAGTCGGTGGATAGCTTAATGATTATTAACAAATTCAAGAGAGAAAAACCCAGATGTGGATGAAATTGAACATGCATTAAATTTATTTTGGAAAAATTATATTAGAAGCTACAATAACCAATTATGAACATAGAAGTAACAAAAATCATTTACATTTCAACTTTATATTTCATGGAAAAGTGAAATAGAAAAAATGCATACAACATAGTCTAATGATTTTTTGTTCATATAAAGTCCCATAGTGTAAATACAGTAAAGTTCAAGATGGACACACCTCTATAAGAGAATAATTACTAGTATGACTTGTAGCCTTTCTAACAACATTCCCACCAATAAGTGAATCAATGTATTTATTATGGTAAAGGTGTCTAATGGTTGCTAAGAAATATGTGTTCAACCTTCTGTGGATCAAAGCATCGATACCCACCCTTATACAACCAAGATTATTTCCTCTAAAAACTAAATCCTAGGAAGCAACAATGAATTTCTCTTAATATATACTCCAGAACAGAAAAAAAAAAAATTATCCTTTAGTGAGGAACCAAGGAAAAAAATATTTACAAGCAGATTCTTGACAAGCTGCCACAAAGAAGTGTGATTGACCTATGACAAAAAGGGTATGACATAAAACTTAGTCTTTGACAATGAAGGAAATCCCAATCATGGAACATAGTAGATCATATGCACTCCATTAACTACGTATACTTATGACAGGGTAAAAACAAAACCCAGTAAGAGAAAAAAATCATGGGTATTAAATTAAAGCTATCAACTTTTGAAAAATATGAATCAAGAATAAAAGGGAAGGAATTAATCAAGAATAAAAAGGAATGACATAATCACAGTCATTGTCAAGTTATTTGAAAAATAACATAAGAATACATTGTTAGTGTTTTTTCTAGAGAGATGAGAGTATTAATTCACCGAAGAAGAAAAAACCTTGAAGTATAATCAAAACCTATGTTAAGGAAGGGCATTTAATTCATAATAATACACTTCCATGGCCAATTCCATGGCCAATTTCTATGCTAGAGTATAATAATGAAATGCAAAGGTTATACCATTAAAACCCTAGATCAAGAGATGACGAAACCCTGGCATGTAAATCGAGAGAAATGCATAAAGAAAAAGAGCGCAAGACAAACTTACCTTAGTAATAAGAATCACGACACAAGAAAAATAGATTGATGCCACTTTTGTGCTAGATGCTTGTACATTATAGAAGAAATGGGTAAATTAAAAACCATGCTGGAAATATGAAAACCATTTAGAAATTATAGAAATGGGATCCGAACAATGATAAATGTGAACTATAACAAAGAGGCCTGGAGTAAATATGCATCCTCATCATGATAATTCCCCTTTAAATACCTACATTTCCAACCAAGGAAAATGAATTGACTTAAATCTTGAACTCAAAAACTCAGAATAGATTGAAATGCATAAGAACTTGTAAAAATTCCATAATTACCCTTATCGAATCTTATCATGGATTCGAAACCCATCTAATAATATTCGAGAAAATTCGATGCATGGAACAATGGAAATTACAGTTGTTGTAATGAGTTGAAGATGGAGAAGAAAAAACCCTGTAGCTAAGCAAAGCGAATAATAACTTTGGTTAGAACTTTCTATGTGAAAAATGACCAAATGAGCGGGTGATTAGATTTTATTTTAGACTAATGGAAACCCTTCGATTCACCATCATTGATTTTCGAAAACTAATATAAATTATTGAATCATGGCATACACATTCCATGGATGATCATGTTAAAGCGGGTGGGTTTTTTTTTTGGTCCTATCAATGCCAATCACATGGGAAACCAATAGTCCCCTGTATTTAGTCATGTCACACCTCTCGAAGAAAGTGAATCTATACCTACAAATAAATTAGAAAATTAATTTGAACGTAATATATCATAAAGAAACAAAAATAAAAATTTCTCATGGCACAAACTATAGATGATTCAGATACAAAATTACTTGCCCAAATTAGAGCACTGGGAGAAGGAGAAATGAAAGAAAAATTGTTGGAAAATTTTCTAAATACCATGCACAAAGACCAAGGAAGCAGTAGTAGAATTGTTCCAAAAACAAAAACCAAGGCATTGTTCATTGATGCCTCATCTGAGAAAAATAGAAGAGCTTTCTAGAGAAGCCAACAACAATCAAAAGCCATGTCTTTAACATTGGGACAAGTTAGCCAAGAGATTCACAATATTAAAAAGGAAATCTCTTCCCTAAAAACAAAGGTTTATGAATTAGAAAAAGGAAAGACACTTGATGAAGAAGAATATCCTTCTAACCCAAATGTAGATATTTTTGAAGGAAAACGTGATGACTCTATGTGTTTTAGAGATATGAGATTCATGACCATAAAATACCAACAACATCATGTCATGTTGGATATCTGTATACAAGGAGAAATTTTTTCTATAAGGACACTTATTGACACAGGTGCAGATGTCAATGTTCTAAATTCAAAATTGATACCAGCCAAATATTGGGTAAAATCCTTTAGATAAGTGGTTGGGTTTGGAAGTAAAAAATTATGGTATTAGGTCCCCCATGCTTCTATATGTTTCAAAGAACATTACATCAAGCTAAAATTTGTTGTTGTTGATATCCCTATTGAATGCATTTTAGGAAATTTATTTTTGGTCGTTGTAGAGCCACATGTTTCAACCAGATTATGTAATATTCCTACTTTATCAAGTAGCTAAGGGGAACATTAATTTTTTATTTTTTCACTTATTATATGAATAAATGGGGGAGGAGACCAATACTTAACTATAATAAGCATAAAAACCCTCTTGGTGTGAAAGCAGATCATTATAGTAGCTTGATTTCACACCCTCATGTGTGAAAGGGGACTTTTGCTTATGGACAAAGTCAAATTTGACTAAGTCAACATGCATGCATAAAGAAGAGGAGATCATCAATGCAACCAGTTCAGTGCAAACAAGGATCAACATAGATAAACATTTGTGAGCTAGATTGAAGGCACTTGAGTGTGAAAAGGGATGAAGAATATTGAAGAGGTCAACCTCGACCAAATCAAACAGCGCATTATGGAGGAGTGGCCTTGATGAAGGTACATCATAATTTTGGAGGGAGATTTCTCATGTGGAGTTAGAAACCCTAATGGGTGGGACCCAAGGTGAGGAGGCTCACAAAGTTTTTAAGGAAGATGATGGCAACCATTCGGGGTTATTCATTTTGGTCTGCTTAGACTGTTTGGCATTCTCTTGTTGTTTAGCAGAGCTGTAGTGTTGTTTAGCACAAGGATCTCATGTTTAGGAATCCTTCTCCTTTCTTGAGAGGCCTATTGAAGGAGTATTGTACTTTAGTTTTCCACATTCAGTCTTGAGGCCAAGCATCCTCCTTCAGCCACAACATTATTTCTGCAAATTATAGTACTGTTTTGGAGGGTGTTGCAGTGGAAAGTCCCCAACACCACTTTCTGAGCTTATCTTTCAGAGGAGGGAGCTCCCCTTTATTTGCAAGATCTATAAAGAAGGTTTCTGAGCATCTTGTACATCTTGGCATGTGGCCAAAGAATTATACACCTTCTATAGTGCATCCATTGACAGGAACTGCGTCATTTTACTCAGCTTTGCAGTAGCAGGGGTTAAGCCGTTGTTTGTGAGCTTGTTCCTTGGAAGAAGGGCCAACCGTTCTCCTGGAAGGATTTGTAAATAATCCTTATTCTATATCTTGTATATTTCAACTATATGTATTCATATCTACAGTGTAACTACATTTTCCATATCTATATCTACAGATCTGCTATTGTGTACTTGTGCTCTCATGAAACCCTTGTCGGGTTATCTCCTTGATGTATAAAAGCAACCTTTTCTCCATTTTCCTCCATGATATGATGTAATAAACTCCAAATATGTTATTTATATCATATTTCATCATAAATAATTATAAAATCATGCTTTATATGCTTCATTAAATTATGCATAAGCTAAGTAATGGGATTTGGGCCTTTTTGAGCCATACCGAGATCGGGAGGTCTATTTAACTTAGTAAAACATATTTTTTTCTGATTCTCTTCTTGGTATGACTTCCATATAGCATAATATCAAATATCCAACCATTATTTCCTCTGTTATTATGCAAATATATGGGAATAACGTTTTTGGGGCATATTTTGCTACTTTTCCCCAACTTTTAGATCATAAAATGAAGTATGAGTTGTTGTTGTAGCTTTAATTAATTTATATGTCTTTTTAACACATCATATGGAATCTATACAACTTTAGAACATATTAAGGTGTTCTTATTGTTGTAGAAATTCCCTATTTTGGGATATTATAGTGGTATCAAAGCATGATCTTTGGCTCAACTTATGAGTTCTAGCCATCAGAAGGAGAAAGATAAGAATGATGGAGAGGATTATTTTACTCTCATCCCTTTTCATATCTAGAAAGAACCTCTTCTTGGAGGTTAAGCTGATGAAGGAGAAGAGATGCCAAGAAAATCCTAGAGGGTTTCAAGAAGAGGAAAGACCATGCACTTCCTATTCTCACGAAGAAGAATACAAGAAGCATGAGAGGCACTTGGAACATCAGATTCTAAGTTAATACCTTGTTTATTACAAGACTCAACCTTGGGCCTTCAAGGAGACTCTAGTCTTCCCTCAGTTCATTCAACTCGAGGAAGAAAGGAGACCATGCAGCACAAGAAGAATGAAGGGTAATAGGTTTCTATTGTCTACTTTTGATGGATCATTTTCGGCAAGGACTCGGACAAGAAGACTTGCATCATTATTCCTACTACATCCAGTGCTATAAAGAGAAGCAATAGAGATTGCAGCACTACACATGAAGGGAAAAGCATGCACTTGGTGGTTTAGTCACATAAGTCATGCAAGAGTATCTACTCTTGTAAATTTCACTCAAAGTGTGATCAAGAGATTTGATGAAGAACAAGCAGAGAGGGAGGATCCCTCACCACCTCTAGAGGAGACTTATATTAGCACTGTCACAACCTTCGAGGAGCAGCCTTCAACATCAGCAGTTGAGGGAGCCAACACAGTCGAACAAAGAACCCCTGTAGCCATGCAAGGTGTTTCCAAAGCCCAGCAAGGTATGATTGCATTTCCACATTCTATTATTGCAGAAAATCCTTTAGAATATTTTGGAAATCTACTTTTGTATGAACCAGGATCATCAATTACTACTAATATATAGCAGCAAGGTTGCACTGTGATGTCCAAAAGCAGTAGTGAAGAAATAAGGACCCATTCCTCATGGTAACATTCAGATGCCAGCTTCATTCAGGAAGCCATGGAGGAAGAGATGTCAAATGGTAGACATCTTGAGATGAGAAAAATTTTCTCCTCTCTAGATGATACTCTCTCAATGACCATGCCACAGCTCAAAGAGAGACTTCTGCTTGCAGTAGATACAAGTCCTCTTTGGTTTTGGAAGGCCATGCATGAGGAGGAGGTCTCATCAGGAGATCCCATTGGGGGTGCACTTTAACATTTCATGAAGTGAAAAGTTCTTGAAAGGTTGGAGGAGCATGTTGTCCTACCATGGGAGTATAACAAGCATTTGCAGAATGAGGTCCATCACCCAAATTGGGATGAGTGGATGGTAGTATAGAGCAAGAGGTTTCCAAAACCCTTATAGATCTATGATACAGGCCAGCAATAAGCACAGTTGCGCTGGTTGTTTTTGGGTTAGTTTGGTCACTGCCCAAAAAATTATATTTCTTTATCACATGCCTTAAGTCTCAATGATAGGATGCATAAGAAGAAGGCATGGTTGTTGTGCCTATTAAGAAGGGATTTTGGACGTCATATTTCAAATCTTATGTCCATATATTTTCCTTTGTTTGAGATATGTCTCATGTACTCAGATGTATTTATGTTTGAGATGTATTTCATGTATGTACATTGTTTTGGGATGAAAGATAACTTCCCCATGATGTATGAGGGAGCTGGTTTTTACTCTGTTGATGAGAGAACTCACATGTCCATCATTGTATTATTGCTCCATGATCTGCATTTTCATAATGCGTGAAGGCATCAAGAGTCCTTGTTGCTATGGATATTATTGAGAGAGTATAGGCTGAAATTTCTCCATACTCATCATGATGTTTTAGGAGGAATGTATGGCACACTGTCCTTCTATCATATATATTGTTGTTTACTACCACATAGTAGATGAGCACTCCTGCATAGCTAGTACTTTGTTGGAGGACAACTTGCCACATGATATTTGTTGAGCCCTAGAATTGCCTTTTCTTTTACAAACCTTCACTTCATTTCATCATTATTTTATCACTTCATAAGCCTAAAATCAATGAAGAATGATTAGGATTGATTAGAGGTTACATGAAATCGATTAACATATTGTATTTTCATGATTTTTTTTGTTTTAATAATTTTCTGCAAAATAGCTACAAAATACAGGCGTTTCGTAGCTGATCACGCATTCCGTAGCTGATCACGCGTTCTGCAGCTATTTTAGAGTTTACGTTGGTTACACGTGTCATCTCAAAGAAAGGCACCTATGGGTGAATTCCAGACTTCATCCTCATCATTCGTTACTCTCCACAAAGTCTGAGAAAAAATATCTAAGTGGTTATGCATGTGGGACACCCAAACTAAGAAGCAATCTCCTATTAAAACACGGACTCTACAGGTGTCTGCAATGAAGTCCGAGGCTGTCAATAAGAGTTATAATTTTATTAGAAGTATAAAATACATTTATCCTTATTTTTCTCAAAGGTTAGTTATGTAATTTCATTATAAGAATCACTCGGGAGAACGAGAGACGGTAGCTAGTGGATGTTTTGTTTTTAGTTCTCCAAGACTGCGTTACTCTGTTTTTCTGAACGTTTTCCTTTAATAAAAGCAGTTCAACTTTGATGCATGAATTGAAGCAACATTGAGGAGTTAAATATTTCATGCTACTCTGGTGGTAGAGGGCCCCTGCCACCTGAGTAGCCCTGTTTATACGATTTAGATAAGTAATTCTCATTTCATTCTTAGCTTAGTTAATTTTCTGAACTTTGTGTTTTTTTTTATGTTCATTTGTATTGCATGATACAGTTGAATCTCGTTCTTATGTACTCTTCCAAAATATCATTAATGATGAATGAGTTGCAATTGTAGTATTTTAGAAGTTATTTTTACATTTGCAGCTAGTCTTGTTCTCATTAAACTCTTCCAAAATATCATTACAATGAATAAGTCATAGGTGTGGTATTATAGATTTTAGTTGCATTTCCTTTCGAATTTTAGCTTGTTTACACTAAGTGTCACAGACGGTGTTACTCTTACAAACTCTTCCAAAACATCATGACAATGAGTAGGAAATAGCTGTGGTGTCTTAGTTTTTAATTGTACTTACTTTTAGTTTTTATGTTTGTATTCAATTGCATTGAATTGTATAGCCAGGATTGTTCTACAAGATCTTCCAAAATACCATTCATGATGAACGAAATAGGCTGTAGAATCCCATAGTTAGTTGCATGAAAAATTAGTTAGAATACTTCGGAGGCAAATTGCATTTAGTTCATGCTCTTTCCTTGCATTTCAAATTTGATAATGGCTTTTAGTTTAGCACTGTTCACTGTAGACTAGTAGCACCCTAGTGTAGTCTTAGCTCACTGTATTAGTATTTTAGTTTAGTTGTTATCTATTGCATTTTAAATTGTATTAGTTGTTAATTTTAGATACTACGGTCTTCATCATTTACAAAATATTCTTGTTCTAAATTCCTACTTAAACATCATCATATGGACAGGAACTATCAATAACAGTCTAAGACCTTGAGTATTTTGCAACCTTTTTACAATTTCACAAAACAACCCTTTTCTCAAAGACTATTTTAAAAAGAAATCTATAACTTTTGAGTGAGGACTAGTGGTGCTAGATTGAGTTGCAAGACCGAATTAAGAGATAATTAGAGTAGAAATCTTATGATGTTAAAATGTTCTTTTCCACATATATTCCAACAAACCTTTATTCATGGATGAGATGTTGTACATTGTAAGTTATTTTTTTGATTAGTGATTTAGGAAAAACTTCATTTACACTTAGCTTTTCCATTTCTCAAGTTCATTTCAATTTCATGTTGTGAGTTGTTTCTTTGCAATAGAGTCATTATCAAGCTCTGCATTTGTTGACTACCATCCATAGTTTAGACTCTACTCTGTTTTGACCAATAGTTTAGGACTCTACTCTGTTTTGACCAATAGCTTCTTATTATTAGAATTTAGCTCTTTCCCTTCTCAACATAAAACCATAAAAACCAAAAACATCAGAAAACACTAAAATCAACGAAGTAGGAAAAGGTTACTTAGGCACATATGGTGCACTTCACTTCAACAGTTTACTAGCCCTGGTTGACAATTTATGTTATCAATTTAGGAGCACTAAGTTGAGCACAAAAAATATTCTCAAGCAACAGTTTGGAAAACTACATTGTAGCCACTTGATAGACCATTGGTGTCATTTAACCATCAACATTTTTATGATTTGGATGCCAAATGGTGATGAGGTGCCATTCATTTTGGATGGGATGATTTGGGCCAACATGATTCATGACATGGGAAATATGATCTTTGGAGATCTATTCTTCTTCTTGCCACTTGAGGGAAACCTTATTGCAGCCACAAATTAGCATGTTCTCTACACATACTATGAGTGGAGAGAAAGACAGCATGGGGTAGGCCAATTGGTCTATGTTGTCTAGTTATTCAGCCCACCCACATTGCAGGAGCTAAGGGTGGAGGAGATATTTCATGAGTTTCCATGTTGGAGGGTGACTCACATTGTATGGATGATAACTCGGGGGTGAAGGTTTTACATGGGAATGATAGTTCCCAAACACATTTCAGACTCCATGCCTTAGGAGGGAGCCTTTCAGTTCTATCCTTGTAGTTTCTTGAGGACAAGAAACATTTGGGAGGGGAGGACTGTAATATTCTTACTTTAGCAAGCATCTAAGAGGAATATTAATTTTTGATTTTTTCACTTAGTAGATGAATAAATGGGGGAGGAGACCCATACTTAACTAGAATCATCATAAAAACCCTCTTGGTGTGAAAGAGTATCATTATAGTAGCTAGACTTCACACCCTCATGTGTGAAAAGAGAATTTTTCTTGTGGAGAAAGTCAAGTTTGACTAAGTCAACATGCATGCATAAAGAAGACGACATCATCAATGTAACTAGTTCACTGTGAACAAGGATAAGCATAGATAAAGTTTTTTGAGCTAGATTAAAGGCAGTTGAGTGTGAAAAGGGATGAAGCAGATTGAAGAGGTCAACCTTGACCAAATCAAACAGCACAGTATGGAGGAGTGGCCTTCATGAAGGTACACCATAATTTTGGAGGGAGATTGCTCATGTGGAGTTGGAAATCCTAATGGGTGAGACCCAAGGTGAGGAGGCTCACAAAGTTTATAAGGAAGAGGATGGAAGCCATTTGGGGTCAGCTTGGATATTATTCATTTTTGTCTGTTTAGATTGTTTGGCATTCTCTTGCTGTTTAGCAGAGCTGCAGTGCTGTTTAGCACAAGGATCTCCTGTTTAGGAATCCTTCTCCTTTCTTGAGAGGCCTCTTGAAGGAGTATTGTAGTTCAGTTTTCCACATTTGGGCTTGAGGCCAAGCATCCTCCTTTAGCCACAACATTATTTCTGCAAAGTATAGTGTTTTGTTGTAGGGTGTTGCAGTGGAAAGTCCCCAACACCACTTTCTGAGCTTATCTTTGAGAGGAGGGAGCTTTGCTTTCTTTGCAAGATCTGTAAAGAAGGTTTCTAAGAATATTTTACATATTAGCATGTGGAAAAATTATTATCGACCTTCTACAGCACAGTAACTGACAGTAACTGCGTCATTTTACTAAGTGTTGTAGTAGCAGGGGTTAAGCCCTTCTTTGTGAGCTTGATCCTTGGAGGAAGGGCCAACTCTTCTCGTGGAAGGTTTTGTAAAGAATACTTCTTCTATATATTTTATATTTCAGCTATATGTATTTAGAGCTATAGTGTAACTATGTTTTCTAGATCTAGATCTACATATCTGCTATTGTATACTTGTGCTCTCATGAAACCCTTGTCGAGTTATCTCTTTGATGTATAGAAGCAGGTTTTTCTCCATTTTCCTCCATGACCTGGTGTAATACACTCCATATATGTTATTTATATAATATTTCATCATAAACCCTTAGAGAATCATGTTGTATATGCTTCAGTAAATTATGCATAAGCTAAGTCATGGGATTTGGGCCTTTTTTAGCCATATCGGGACCGGGAGGTCTGTTTAACTTAGTAAAACATTTTTTTCTAATTATTTTCTACATGTGAGTCCCATATAGCATAAGAGGAAGGATTCAACCATTATTTTCATCTTTTATTACACAAATGGCTGGGAATAACATTTTTGGGGCTTATTTTTCTTCTTTTCCCCAACTTTTGGATCATAAAATGAAGTATGAGTTGTTGTTGTAGCTTTGATTAATGGATATGTGTTTTTAATACATCATATGGACTATATCAAACTTTGGAACATCTTAAGGTGTTATTATTGTTGTAGAAATTCCCTATTTTGGGATATTACATATTAAAAGGCAATAGGGCTGGCTATTTTATGACTATACGAAGATCAGATGGTAAGCTAAAAACAATAAAACTGCCCTTTTTCTCTACTCCCAGAGTATCTACCATGGTACAAGCCATGCAACATATTGAAAAAGCCAACAATAAATTTATTGAGCTAAAGGATTTCAAAACCACCATAAAAATATGAGATTATCTTCAGACTCCTATCATCAAACAAAGAATCTCCAGTTTGAGATCACAAATTGAAAATGAGTGTTGTGATGAAGAACCAAATTCCTTCTGGCATAGGAAACAACATTGTGTGGAATTGCCATACAAAGATGATTATGAAGGAAAAACCTTGCAAGATCTGTGCAATTCCCATGAATAAAGAATACAGAGATCTATGTCAGAAGAAAATAGCAAGTTTATTCGATATAGGATTGATCAGAGAATCTAGTAGTCCATGAAATTGTTACGAGTTTTATGTCAATAAACATTCAGAACAGTTAAAGGGATTTCAAGATTAGTCATAAATTATAGACCTCCAAACTCTGTCTTATCTGATGATACTTACCCTATTCTCCACAAAGGGGACCTCTTAGCCAGAATAGCAGTAGCTAAATTATTTTCTAAGTTTGATATGAAATCAGGTTTTGGGCGAGTTGCAATCAGAGAATCTGATAAATTCAAAACATCTTTTAGTGTACCAGTAGGACACTATGAATGGAATGTAATGCCTTTTGGACTGAAACATGCACCGTCCAAATTTCAAAAGGTTATGGATACAAATTTCAAACCATATTTTTATTGTTTAGTAGTATATATTGATTATGTGCTCATATTCTCCAAAAATGTCCATGAACATTTCAAACATGTTCAAAAATTTTCCCAACTTGTCAAAAATAATGGTTGGTACTCAGTAAGAAAAAGATTGAACTCTTCTAGACCAGTGTCAAATTTTTAGGATATAAAATCAGGAATGGATAGATTTCTCTGCAAAATCATGCTTGATAATTTGCTAATAAGTTCCCAGCTGTCATCACCGACAAAACCCAGTTGCATAGGTTTTTAGGTTGCTTAAATTATGTAAGCAGTTTCTATAAAGACTGTGCCAAAGATAGAAATTTACTCAAACAAAGTTTGCAAAAACATCCACATCCATAGATGAAAGCACACACATAAGCCGTCAAAATAATTAAAAGCAAGGTAAAACCTCTCCTAGTTATTTATATTGCTAATAAAGATTATTTAAAAAATTTTGAAACAGATGCCAGTGATGCTGGGTGGGGAGGAATTCTAAAAAAAAGAAAGTAAGGAGAAGAGAAAATTGTATAGTTCATCTCAAGAACCTGGAGCCCTTATAAAAAGAATTACTCCACAATAGGAAAAGAAGTCAAAGTAACAGGGAAATGCATTGATAAATTTGATATCCACCTTATCCGTAAAAGGTTTCTTTTAAGAACTGATGCATCTGCTCTAAAAAATGTTCTTAGCAAAGATATAAAAAGGCCAGGAGAAGCAAAGTTTGCAAGATGGGAGGCTATACTTTCTAATTTTGACTTTGAAGTCAAACACATTAAGGAGACCTTAAGGATTATTCCATAAGCAGAAAATTGGGGAGAATATTGTTCAAAATGGAAACCCACATGGTAGTAGAGAAATACAAAGATACTAGAAGCAAACCTCCAACCTCACACAGATATACAACATCTAGTACCAGAAGGAAAAGTCTACCCTAAAGGTAGAAAATGGATACATGACATGGTATACAAAAGAAGTATTCTTTCTGCACACTTAGCTGAAGAATATTTAAGAAAAAATCTCCATGATATAAGTGTCATTTGGACATAAGGAAGCAACCAAAGGAGAATATACCATAAGTATTTCGCCATAAATTGTACCAGGGTTCCAACTTGGCATGATATGCAGGAAATGTGGCCACAAGGAAACCCATCTAATATATTTCCAGACACCATATATAATTTTATTGATTACAAAAAATTATGGTGAGATATTATGAATGTTGATGGAAAAAATGAAACTCATTACACCACAGTCAATTTTGGACCTACATGGAGTCCACAGAGAAACAAGCATGGTGAATGGCTTCAAAATTGGTGGAATGATTACGACCCCAAAAAAGTATCTATGGACCCACTATATTTTGAAACTAATTTTCAATATGACTGTAATATTTATGGGTTTATGACAAAAAATTTTCATTCCCCATGTAAAATTGTTGGGGATTTAAATAATTACCCAGACTATGATATTCTTGAACAGTTTATGAAAAGACATCCTGAATGGCTGGTAATGAAAAAAATCAAACATTAAATAGTCGTGAGAAAGCCTATGATTTTATGAGGAATTTACACTAAGGCATGGTATGCGGCTAGATACACTCAATTCAGGTTCCCAAGGACCACACCACTTGGAGATTAATAATTATGGTTCTATTGGACTTATCCATAAAGCATCCACTGTGTAATGATGTCTAGTCACGGACTGAATGTGATTGGTTTTTCTCATGGTCTTTTCTGGTAAAAAGTATCCACAATGTAAGTACAAGTAAATCATCTACATTATATTTTTGTACAAGTATTCCTTTCAGTCACGAGACTCAAAGCACTTCTCCAACTTTTGGTTGGATTTGACCCACATCTCTATGGCTGATGGAAAATGGTACAAAATTTGTTTGACTGATGGTCGAATGTTTGTCCCCTCATTTTCTTATATAAGGAAAGGATTCATACTCATTCAAGACATTCGAAGTTGGAGTTTTAGAGTCATATTTTTTTAGTTCCAGATTGAATTCTGATATTATCTTCCTGCTCTGCATCTGTGAACATCTGTTCGACCTGCTTGCATCACAAAGGAGTTCTTGCTTCTATATTTTAGAGTTTGAATATAAGAAGCCTGCACATCAAATTGAGATCTCTGGTGAGAACCTAAAGTGGCCAAATTCTTAGGACTTCAGTCTATCAAGTGTTTTTTTCAAAGTTCTAATACTGGGTCTATGAAAGCCCAGGAAGCCTTTATATAGCCTCTTGTTTATCAAGTTGCAATATCTAATAAATTCCTTAACAATCTTTCTCTGTAAAAGATTTATCTTAATGAATAAAATGAGTATCAGCTTCTGAAGCATATTTCCGCCTCTAAGTTAAATTAATCTATTGAGGTAGTATCTGTGAGACAAGAAGTTCACTCAAGGTTCACTAGAGGTTCACGAAGGTCTGAGGAACTCCAGTTCTCTAAAGGCAGGAGGCCATGTAAGGGACGCTAGAGTGTGAAAGTCCAGATGTCCGTGTATGGGTTTGTGTAGAGGTTCGTGTATTGATCACAGAGATGAGACTTAGCAAGGCCAAAGCACTAGAGTGCAAGCTTCCTCTGAAGTCCCTGCAGCAAATTGTATAAGGATAGGGAATAAATGTCTTCATATGGGGTGTATAAGGATAGGGATAAATGCCTTAACACATAGAGTCCTAAATACATTTGTTCTTGCCACAATTAGAGACATGACACATATCAATTATTCAGGTTCATTAATAGGCAGGATGTTTGCTCCATTATCATATGGAACTGTATACTTTGATTGTTATCTAATATTTTCTATCTACACATTTTATGAGCACATAAAATATATTCTACAACTTCATATCAAGACAACTGGATTTGATATGAAAAAAAATAGAAACAACATCACCATCCAGACACATGGTTGTTTCAGACATACCAATACCCTTTATCCTGCAGTTCTCCATGCCCCTAACAAAGAATCTAAATCCAATGTCGTTGTCCTAATCGAAGCCCAAAATAAAAAAAATAAAACACCAAATCATTAAATGGGAAAAAATGAGCTTCCCAGAAAATTGGATTGTAAATAATCCAAAGCCGCCAACATTGCAAAGAATTGCTTCTGCCAATATTGAAGAAGCCCCCCAATCTATTGTTGTGTCCTTCCCCAAAATATCTACCATATATCACAGAAGAATTGACCAAGCTTGTAAAACTTTATCTATGTATATAAATCCACAAGAATTTGACACCGCTAGCTCCCACCTATCATCTATAAATTGCACCCATGTCGATTTATTTGAATTTTCTCAACTTGTAAATTTTTTCTCTCTGCAAGTGATATGCCCAAATTGTAGAAAAAAAATAAATATCATTAGTCTTGCAGAACTAGTTATACACCAAAATCATCATCCCAGGATAGGATAATCTCCTCCTACAACTTCTGTCATTCCCTGTCCAAATCCCAAATGTTCAGATATCCCATTTCCACATGATTCTGATCATGTAATGATGATCCATGAACTTCCATATGTTGAAAATGAAGATCCTCTCCTCAAAGAAATGATGACCAAAATGCACCCAATGAGTATGCCAAAATATGGTCTTGGATATCCTAAGCAGCTAGACGAGCTAATCCCATAGTCTAGATTCAGAAATTTTGTTCTCAAGGATGATAAAAGACCCTCCAAGCCTGAGATGCACAAATTCTTTTCCATCATGGAAGGATGCAAAATGCATACTGTTGATACCCAATATATTAATAATATGCTAAATTGGGATCTATACACTCATCCAAAGTCTAATGCTTTCGATCTTAGTACCCCAAATCAAGAAAAAGTCAAGATGTCAGAAGAATTGAAGGCATATATGACAAAGACAAAAACTTGGTTTTCTTTTTATGAATGGAAAAAGAAATATAAACCATCAAAAATACACATGTCATATGCAGAGTCATCTTCAGCAAAACACTCTTGGACTTCTATTGATGGCAGTAAAGTTGAAACATCTACCACTTTTCCTCCCTATAAAAGAATTCTCTTGGGAGAAGCACAAAATAGTGAAAAATCTATTCCTTTAGTATTAAATGATGACAATTCCCTTGGCATTAATGGGAGAATACAACAAGCTAGTGAGCAGATAAATTGGACCAACACAGTAGTGAAAGGATTAGAAATGAAATGTGTTAAAACTGTTGAAATCAAAGAACATTTTGACAGTTTACATGTCTCTATGAGTGGCATCAATAAGACTTTGAATGATGTAAATTATTCCAGAACAATATTGAAAGGTTCTGTTAGAAAATCTCTATCAAAAATTGAAGATGTTGAAAAGAAGATAGATATAGGGATGCATTATAATCAAGCGCTTATTGAAGATTTGTCTCAAAGATTCGGTAAATTGCACATAGCTCCAAAAGATAAGCCCATTCCTACTTCTTATCTCTTCAAAAGATCTGTAAATATCGAACATCCTGTCAAAATTTTTGATAAATTTCCCTTCCTTTTTCCAAAAGAATAAACAGAAGAAAAATCTATGCCCATAACTCTTTCTTCTTTGTTCAAAGAACCGGAAATACCAGAAAGCTCAGAACCACATCTGTTCCCCATCTATGAACCTCTTCAAAGCCAATACACCACATATCCTGCACTTGACCTTAATGGAAAAGGTAAACTCCTAGAAACACATAACTTCCATCCTAAAGCTCATAGAGAATGGAATATAAAAAACTTGAGTGTTGGCCAAATAAGGAAAATGATAAATTTAATGTTCACAAAATATAAAATTATGTGCCTGAAAGGAAAAAATGAAGTTGAAGCCTGTGAATCTATCATTCAGTGTTTTACTGGAACATTATTAAGATGGCGGGAAATAGAGACATCACCAGCATTAGTGAAAAAAATGGAAAATGAAATTTTAAAGGATGAAGGGGGAGATATTATTCATAATCCTGATGGAAGTCCACAAAGTAATATGATTGGAGCATTGACTTCATTTATTTTAGAACATTGGTGTGGAGGAGAAATTTAACTTGCAAATAAACATGAGATGATTCTCATGAAATTTAAATGCTATAAAATGTCCCAGTGTGAATACTTTCATAGGGATTGGATTTAAAGAATATGTGAAGTCAAGGATAGCAAAAACTTCTTTATGGAAACAGGTTTATTTGGCAGCATTGCCTTCAAAATTTACTGATTACCTCAAACAACAAGAGGCCTTCCAAATTCCTTTTGAATTTGTACTTGGGGGGGGGGGGGGGGAATTTATAGCATTATAACCAGATTCCTTGTAGTACTATGCAAAAGTATGAAAGTAAACAAATCACTGCAAAAATTATCTAGACTTCTAGATAAGAAATATATCTGTAGCAAATATGGCCTATCCATAGATGACCCCATAGTGAAAAGAAGAAAAGCTAAAAAGAAGGCCAAGAAAACAAAAAGGCAAGGATCCAGAGAGTATCCACAAAAGAAAAATAAGGGGACTAGGAAAGGATACTACAAGTATGTCCCAAAGAAACATTATTATCAACCAAAGGATGTTCATCTAGAAACACAGAAAAGAGATCAATGGAACAAGTTAACATGTTGGCTCTGTGGCCAACCAGGACATACATCAAATCATTGTCCTATTGCAGATGAATCTAAGAAAAATAGAGGAAAGAAGTCTCAATAAATATAAAAGAAGAAAAGAACAGTAAAAATAGAAGGGCCAATCATGTGTTATAAATGTGCTTCCAAGAACCATAAGTCGGGAAATTGCCCCAGTTTCACAATCAGGGAACAAGTCCAACAACAACAACTTTGTCCTACCTCATCCTCGTCCAGCTTCCAATGTTGGGCCTTTTTCATTATGGTCAAAAATATGTTCTTACATCAAGTTATAATGCACAGAGTGAAAAAGAAAAGTCTCCAATGGCACGAGAACAATAAAAAAACCCTAGTTGGGATATTTATGCATTCAAAAAGGTAAAAAATTGATTTAGTTTTTCTCCATAGAATATTTCCTACAAATTGTCCTACAATTTGCACCAGCCTACTAATTTTTGTAAAATTTATGAATTTTTCGACCATGTGGGGTGACAAATTTTCCCCGCGGAGGCGAGATTTCCACTGGTTTTAGTGCAATTTGTCGAATCATTAATTTTTCAGGAAACCCCATGATCCAAAAAATTCATTCCACGTTGCACATTTGAGGTTGTAAGATTGGGTAGTTTAAACCACTTCCCACTAATCCTTTAACTCTGGCTATAAACTATGGTAGGTGTGGCAGATTGTGGTTGAGTTTTAAATGTCACACCAAGTCTTAAAACTTAACCTCCACATAGAAAATGTGGTTTTCGTGGTTTTCATCGTTGTCTAGGTGGTTCAAAACGCTTCCCACCAATCCTTTAATTTGTGCTTGAAACTATGGTAGGTGTGGAAGACTGTGGTTGAGTTTTAGATGTCGCACCAAGACTTAAAACTTAACCTCCACTTATAAACCGTAACCACACTCCTACTGGTTACATATGATGGGCTTGAAGTCTTGACAGCCAGTGTTAACCATATGTTGAACCCTCCATAGCATACAAACCAAACCCTGCAAATAGACCAAGGTTCTAAAGTGGGTTTTGATAACTTCGAACTTCCGGTTTAACCACCAACATTAATTGTTTCCATGTGATGTTGTGGCATCCGATGGATTAAAAAACTATGCAATAATCATAAAAATTCACTACTCCTCAACAATTTCATTTGATAAGTGTTAATCCTTTACCTCCAATTAGCATTTCATATAACTGTGCTGATAACATAACATATAATTGTGACCAAACTGTTTGCATGTGACAAGAAACACGTAGATTGCTGGAGTTAAACCACATAATCCACCAAAACTTTGGGTTATGTTTTAATATATGACTTGGTTTTCACATATGGTCCAAAATTATAATATAACATATGGTTTTCATTAATAATTTGGACTATGGCATTGTAAATATACGATGTGTATACCATAAAGTTTGTGGCCACATATAATATACAGTGTTGGCATATATTATGTTGACACATGGTTTTGGGTGGCGGTAAACCCTAGGCCACTGGCTTCCCACCACATCATGTGGGTTGGGTTGACCGAGGGCTAGTGGTTAACCCTTGTTCACACCCCTAATCAACTTTGAAATAAAGTTTAAATATGACTTGAATGCATAGTATAGCAAGGAACGCAATAGGCGGATCAGTGGAGAGCATTTTTACTGGATGGAAGGCCATGGGTTCAAATCATGAGAGGTTTTTTGAGGCCTCACCAAAATTTTACATGGCCATCAGGAGGCCACCTGCAAGTAGCCATTCATTAGACCTTGTGGCTCTCTCTAATTTTCCACTTAAAAAACCCATGAGCCAATAAAAATGCACCATTCACAACCAATAAGACGATGACACTTGCCATCCAACCATAGGCCCATAAAAAACATAGTCACCTTCTCAATAAGATTCCCAATTAGTGTACAGACTGCTGACTTGGTGTACCTAGAACCCACTTTACAAAAAATTTAGCTTCTTTCCAACTCTATCAAAACATCATATTGAGATAATACGATATCGGTTTTGAGTGAAACTAATTGCCTTGGATTCAGGGGGATGACATATTGGCATTGGTGCTGGTTTCGATCCATTTTGAGCATTTTACTGATCCACCAGATCACTCCTCCCCTCTGTAAGCTTTTGGACCTCCAAAGGCTCATTTTCAATAAACAAATAGATGAGGGTACAATTCCCTCACCCTTCCAATCTCAATCCACTTATCTTTACTTGGATTTTTCTCTTTGATATTTTCATGAAAGTACATAACTTTCCCTGATTTTGGAAACAAAAAATTATGTTTGAAGTAATATGCTTATTCCCTCCCCGATATTCAACCAATAGAAACTTATTTATTTTCAAGTTCATTTCACCTTGAACATTGTCTCCATAATGATGCTTAGCATGTCTAGCTTGCACTTGGCTCGATTCTTTACCAAATATGGTCGCCATCGCCATGCACCGTCCTTCCTCTAAGAAAAAAAATTATAAAATCCACAAGAAGAAGAATTCAAATCAGTTTCCTGTTTCTCAAATTTCTCTTGCATTTTATTTTTTACCCCTACATTATTTAAGACTGACATCTTGTTCACACTAATGTTGACCAATGATGCATGTTTTTAACAATACACTTACTTTTTTTTTTCCTCCTTTAGGAGGCAACATCTTAAACTCCTGAAACATCTTATCACATCAATTAGAAACCTCAATGAAATAAGATTTTAAAATTGATTCATATCCTTTAAAGGCTTTAGGTTCCTCATAATATTTATGCTTGAACATTAACAATGAAAAATTCTTACTAACATTAACAATCCTCTTCATTTGTCCATCATTCACAACAGATAAACTCAGTTTATTGATATGTTCTTTAAAAATGTACTCAATCACATTCTTGAACAAATGATATTTATTCTCATGGTGATAAAAACTGACTCTCCTATCATAAAGATATGGGCTTACTAAAAAGAATACCATATATATCAAGCGAAACTACATCAAGTTAAACCTCATCAAGAAATTTTGTAGTGATTGCAAAACTAAGTATGCATTTCCTTGTCACTTGTAATTTTGGATTCTCACATGCCCAATAGGATGAGGAATGGTTGCTAAATTCAAATTCTTCACAATGTCTTCAAATATAAGTTTTTTTTTTTTGTGAACCATTATCAAATAGTGTATCTATCTTGGTATGTTTTGAAATAAATGTAATGTGGAAAACCTCAATTTTTTTTTTCATATTGAGTATCATTGAGACAAATTTGAAGAACTAGTACTTGCAATGTCCTTACCTTTCCAACCCATGTCTGTGATATTTGTTTCATATGTGGAATGAGAACCTAAATCATGTTGTGTAGTTGTGGTTGTTTTTTCTTTCTCCTTGCTTTTAAAATTTTTGGGTCTCCTCTCTCGATGAAGTTTCCAAAAATGATCTTCATCATAGCTCTCTTTTGAACAATGTTCACATGTGATATTTTCTTTCTCCATATTGATCAAAACATTCTTATTCCCTTTTCCTTTGAACTTACCCTTTCCTTGGTCTCCAAACTCAAAGTTGTTCGCACTTGTTTCATCAGAAACATTTTTCCCTCTTGCCTATATATGTGTTGCCTATACAAAAACTTCATCTAAATGTGTAGGGTTAAACATGAGAATAGTGTGTCTCAAGTATCTATGTTAACCTCCAATGTATTTGAGTAAAGTGTCTTGTGATGATAAATATACACCCAATATTAATTCTCTCCTTCTAAACTCATGAGTATAACTTTCCACACTTTCACTATTTAATTGCCTAAATTTTTTCCAATCAATGATATCTTTCTGCATATATGCTAAGGGATAAAAATTTCTTCTTAATGCAGCAACAAAATCATTTCAAGAAAATAATACCTTATCACGTTTATTCATGTCCTCTTGAGTTTTGGCTTCCCACCAAATGAGTGTTGCACTTTACAACCTTAATGAAGTAAGTTGGAGCTTAGTCTCATCATCCTTGATCCTTTGTATCCTACAATACACTTCAATCTTACGAACCCAATTATCTATTTTATTATCATTTACATCTCCATTATACATAGATAATTCAAAATTTATATCAAGTTTCAAAAGTGGAGTTTTACCATGGCCCTTTGGAGAAAGTGGAGGCATTTTTGAAGGGGTTGATGTAGAACATGATGATGGTGAAAATGGAGGTGAGGATGGAGGTAAAGAGAAAGGAGGAGCTAAAGATTTTTTTTCACCATTCCCTCCAGTCCCTTTTGGAGGCTTTTCCTCATCTCCTCCATCTCCTTTTGTAGTTTTATCTCCATCTCCCTTTGGAGGATTGGAGTTCTCACCTTGCAACCTTGTATTCCTTTCTTCCTAGAGAAATTTCACCATTTGTGTCATGTCAAAGAATCCCTTTCTGAAATCCTTCCCATCCTCAAACATATTTGTAGGATCTCCTTCATGTTCCATGACTGGTGAGGCTTTTGGGAAACTTGAGGTGAAATTTGTGGTGAATATTATGGAAAATGTGATCTCCTTGACCTAACTTGAGGAATTGATACCACAAGCTTTCCTTCTCCTGTTTTTAGCTTCAACCTTGGAAGCATTTGAAACAATTGCAACAAAATTAAACCCTCAATGCCAACAAAGAACCAAATATTTGACCCCAAAATTATCGGTATATGTAAACTAGAGATTTTATGGTGAAAATTGGAAGTGAAATGTGTAGCATTTTTATCGAATTATGTCAATTACATTAACAAATAAACAAGATTTTAAAACTCTTTTTTGTAGAAAATAATGAAGACATTTGTACCATAACAGCGTACACAAGACACCAAATGATGAAGGAGTTACCCCTCCAGGGCTACATCTCCTGGTCCAACCTCCAATGTTGGGCATCTTTCAGAATGCCAAAAAATATGTGTTTACATAAATTTACAGTGCTCATAATGAAAAAAAAATGTCTCCAATGGCTCGAAGACAATTAAAAACCCCTAGCTAGGCTCTTTCTGCAACCAAAAAGGTCAAAAATTGACTAAGTTATTGTTAATTTTGGGAAACTTGGTCCAAATTCCAAGTTGTGCTGCTCATATGATGATGCCAATATTTTTATTGGATTCATCTTTTAGAGAGGTGAAAGATTTATCTAAATATCATCCTGATCGGATGATTAGAACATTTATTTTGAATTTATGGTACTTATGTGCAAGGATAGCCAGAATTGTAATGTAGGCTTAGAGCCCCAACATATGTGTCACACACCCTCACAGATGGATATATATTAGATAGACTTGGAGTTCATTTCATCATCCACTCATCACACACTTCTCTTTTGTGCCTAATTGGTTTGATCATCATTTCGAGGCTTTTCTTCTTACATGTGTGGAACAACAGCTAGGGTTTTCTATTAAGATCTGTCTAGGGTTTCAGTGTAGGTTTGACCTGCGTTGAATTTGGTCAACTCTTGGTCCATTTGACCTAAAACTCCACCAAAATTCTAATTTATAAAGGCTACATTCATTGGCACAAAAACCAAGATGTTGACCTTTGACCTCTTGTGTTGAATTTTTTCTATTGTTGTTTTTTTTTGGTTGTTGACTGGAAAACGTTGACTTTGGATGGAATTTTGTGGAGTTGTCTTGAGGGTTGTGTGATACTTCTGGTTGGCTGACCATGAGGATATTTTATTAGTTGAAGCATCCTGTTGACCATCGTAACGCACCACAACACATATATTTTTCTGATCAAGTTAAGTGTATTTTTTGGCTTGTCTTCTGTTGATATATTGGTGTTCTATCAAAATTTTAATTTCATGTTTATGTGATCACTATTTGGTATCGTATTTGAAGTAAATTTGCATCAAGCATAGAATATCTTCAAAAATTTACAGTTATGCGCTAGATAAGTTTTCCTTTCAACTGTCGTCTAATTCGCACACACCTGCTAGTTATTCTGCAATTTTTGAATTTTTTGGCCACATGGGTCGAAACATTTTCCCCACGCTAGTGATATTCCCATCGATTTGGGTGAAATATGTCGAATAAATAATTTTTCGATTACCCCCATGATCCAACAAAATCGTGCTACATTGCACATTTGAGGTTGTAGGATCTGGGTAGTTCAAACCACTTCTCGCCAATCCTTTAACTCTGGTTTCAAACTATGGTAGGTGTGGTGGACTGTGGTTGAGTTTGATATGTCACACCAAGACTTAAAATTTAACCTCCACATATAAACTGTGATTTCTGAAAGCTCTCATTCTTGTCGTTAGTTGATACTCCCTGTCATAATCGAAAAATGTAACCATGCTGCTACCGATTACATATGATGAGTTTTAAGTCTTCACTACCAATGTTAATCATTCATTAGACCTTCCATATCATATAAACCAAACCACACATGCAGACCAAGCTTCCAATGTGGGTTTTGATAACTCCAAACCATTGGTTTAACCACCAACTTTAACTGTTGTCGTGTGACATTGTGACCTTCGTCAGATTAACAAAATGTGCCATAAACATAAAAAATCACCACTCCAGGATGGTTGCATGTGACAAGTGTTAATCATTTACTGTTGATTATCATGGCATGTAACTGTGGTGCTAACATTACATATAATTGTGACCAAAATTTTTGCATGTGACGGGAAACGTGTAGACCACCGAAGTTAAACCGCATAATCCACCAAAACTTTGGGTTAAGTTTTAATATATGATTTGGCTATCACATATGGTACACAATTATAATATAACATATGTTTTTCATTAATACTTTGGACTATGGTGTTGACAATATAAGTTGCATATAATATAAAGTTTGGGGCTGCATATAATATATGGTGTTGGCATATGTTATATTGACACATGATATGGGGCCAAGGTTAACCCTGGGCCCCTGGTTGCCCATTACATCATGTGGGTTGGGTTGACTAGGGGATATGGTTTAACCCTAGCCCCAACCCCCCAAAAAACTTTTCAATGAATTTTATATATGGCCCGACTACATAGTATAGCAAGGAACACGATAGGAGGATCGATTGAGAGCCTTGTTACCAGATGGAAGGTCACGGGTTCAACTTTTCAGAGGTATTTCAAGGCCTTACTAAAATTTTAAATGGTTATCAAGAGGCCATGTGGCAGCCATTGATTGGCCCATGTGTCTCTCTCTAATTGGTCCACATAAACAACCCATGAGCCAATAGAAACACACCATTCACAAATGATAAGATGATGACACTTTTTATCCAACCATAGGCCCATAAAAACATAGTCACATACACAGTCTGATGTTGAGTTAACATACATAATTTTGACTCAGCTTACCTACAAACCAATTTAAAAAAAATATATTTGTTTTCCAATTCGATTAGAATGTGATATTGGGAGCATACGATATCGGTTTTTAGTGAAACAAATTGTGTTGGATTTAGGGCGACAAGGTCTTCAATTTGGCACTAGTTTCGACCCATTTCAAGAAAGTTGGAAATTAAGAATTTTACTAATCCACTAGATCATCCAAATATTTTAATATGTTTATTAAAGATATACCATTCATGGACTGCTAACCTTGTTTGACCGCTACAATCCTTAAGATATGGAAGAAACTAAACTCTTTCTTCTAGCAGGGTCTCTTTTGATATTCTTTGCTCCAAAGTCTTAGCATGTTCAAGCTGTTAGAATTGATTAAGTATCCCCTGTATAAATTACGAATAATTTTTGGCTTCTAGTTGTGCTTTTCTTCCTTCTCTCAGACACTTGTGCTAGTTTTTCCTAAGTTGTGTATAGATTTCTGATTCTTATTCCAACTTATTTTCCAGTGCCTATTTAACTCTTGGATTCATGTCCTTTTATTTGATGTGACTATATGTTGATTCCAAATAGGTAATCCAATTATTCAACATAGTCGTTAAATAATATCCTTTACTGAGTGTATCCTCCAATGTTTGTTTGGCCACCAAAAATTCATAATGAACCTTTTGGAGTATCTGTATGAATTTTTCGCGGTGTGCCATTATTTATATGGACTGCATCTATGTTATTTTTTCTCTAAGCTATTCATTCTTATCAATAAAAAAAATACACAACCTATTGGAAGGCAACAATATGATCATCATTTTCGAATGGGATGTCGACGATATCTTTTTGTGCTACTCAGTGTTGACAGTGCAACCAAATATCCCTTTCTCATTCTTATCTTTGTTGAAGTTTATTGGTGTATTTTTTCCTCTTTTTCATCCACAATTTGGTTTCTTTTACATAACCCTATAAGACTTAAAAAATATTCTTATCACTAGAAATATTTAAGTCAACATACTCTCTTCGGATATCAATAAGTTCTTTTTTTAAGTCATGTTCCCTATGAACTTATTGAATTCATCTTAAATGACATCATACTAGCTGGAGTTGGCTAAATAAATGATGGATTATTTGATGGAAAATTAGTCATTGTTGTTTGTTGTAGATTTGTTAGGACAAACATCATTTAGTTAGTCTCCTCATTGTAGGTTATGACTATGTCATATGTCTGAGTACATTTTCATGAATTATCCCGTGAATTTTTTTGATCTTACAAATTTTGATTTGATCGATGTTTCTCTTCTTCAATATGCATCAAAGAGTTAGGTGGTATATCCTTGGTTAGATCAATTTCAATTACATGAGTGTTGTTATGAGTTCTCACGACCTACTCTGTTTGGTCATATTCCTAGCGAGAAGTATGATTTTGTTTCTGAATAAAACTATCATTCTTCTTATTAGTAGTGGTGTCATTTTGCATGAGATTAAGCCACAATGAAGATTCATAGATTTATTATATATTATATCACATATTCTCCAGAAAATAATTGTTTTAATTTCCTACTACTTATTGTATATATTCTTCAATAGATGACACTCTTGTTTTTTTTCGAGGCCTTTTATCTGCTTTAAATTTTTCCTTGGTAAAATCAAGCTCTTGTTGAAAAAACTCAGTAACTTTTTGTTGTTGCTAAGCATTTTGTAGAAAAATTTATGATAATACCTCTTCCCACCAAATTCCTTCAAAATAATTCGTAGTGACCTTAGGACTCTGGAACATTTTCCGACTAGAAGTCTGTGATGATTTCTCCAAAGGAACTGACATGTAGACCTTAAAGGGTTATAGATACAATGCAAATTCTGTCTCGTCATCCAAATCTACACAAAAGTGCGAGGCAATAATTTATTGAGATGGATCTAGGACTTCGAGAGGAGTGGGAAATTTTGTGTTAGATTTTCATAACAATTCGTCAAACACTTGTACAAAAGCTGGTCGATAGGGAATTTCCAAAGGACCCACCTTAGTAGAATTGTTATAGCAATATTTTGTAACATCCATACATAAATATATGTGGGAAGTGGACGATAATGCCTGACATACATATTCTGGATCCCTCCAATTTTTTGATGATGAAATAATATTCAACCACCAATTTATGAATAACTCATGGGGGCGCAAATATTTGGGTTTCCCCAACCAACCATGTGAGAAAATATTAAAATTATGCATCAACAACATGTACTTCCTTGTGCAGTCAGTCTCTCTCAATGACAGACTAGACTTCATGTCTAACAATTTAATAAAATAAGGGAAACAAATATGTTTACCCAAATTCAGGTAGTTATGATAATTTTTTTTTATGAGGCCTACAAAATATTATGTCCAATTGTATCTCTTAAAAGAGCCTGTCATTTTTCCAATTTCTTCGAGCTGTTTAATTTAAGATCCAAGGCTCGACCAATAGGTCCTTGAAGAAACCTCTTGAATTCTTGCTTGACACTCCATCGGTGAATTTTTTAAGCCACTTGTTATCGTTGGTTGTATTAAGAACCTTTTCTCCATTTTATGATAAACCTTTAATAAAGTGGATGGTGGCCATAGGAATCAATTGGGTTTTGGCCAAAAAAATATTCCCATTGAGGTATATACTTACCACATACTTTGCATATTCTTCATTCATTCCTTACATATCTTCCACCAGTTAGGATCCAAGAATCTCACATATTCCTTCCTTCAACCACTAATACTTTGAATTCCATTTATTATCTCATTTATCCCATCAAAGGAATGGCTCATAATTATTTTCCCAAAATAATTCACCTACCTTTGGTAATTTTATATAGTGCATGTAGACTTCAAGATCTTCTTTTCCTACAAGATCAAACCTTGCCTTGGATCATGGATCGATTGTAACATCATCATCCTCAAAGAAAAATTTCATTTTTTCCATTGTACAATCACTTTGAAATTATGAAGTTCTCAAATAATCTAAGAATTTGGAGTCTGAAATCTGAGGGATTGGTATGTCTAGAATATCATCAAGGTAACAATTGACACTTAAAGGTATTTTTAATTGAATACTAAGCACAAAAGGATTCATAAGTTTTTATGAAATTGAAATTAATTGCACCATCATTTCTTCTTGGTTCCTTTCACATGAATTATCTCATCAAATTTTGATTTGACTTTCAATTTCACAGAGCGTGTGCATGCCACCTGATCACCACATTCTTCATGGAGTGGCAAATGATTTTGCGATGATTTGAGTTGATGGGTGATGTACGTCTAAAATTTATGGGACTTGTGACATATCTAACGTGTTATGAGTGGATTGATATATGTGAGTAATTTAATTTTTAAATTTTAATTTTTGTCTCTTATGATTTCTCTTGTCAAAATTACATGCTTGGAATTTATTTGCAATTGTTTTTTTGATACTATCTTCCAACACATGGTCAAACCCTTTATCTTGAGTGTCTATCCTATTTATATGTTGTTTATTTCCATGATCTACCAAATGATTCTTTTTCTTTTCGGCTCAATTTGAAGTTTTCTTTCATGATTTTTCTGTTGTATCAAATATTTCATTATAATAATATTTGAATCATTTTCTACTTTATTTCCATTTTTTCCTTTCTAATGATGTCAATAAATATTATTTTTAACTCTTCTATTGAAGATTTTACGTAGATCTACTTCTTGCTCCATATTTATATATTTTCTTTCTACTTGATTTTGAATTATGTTCTCTTTATTGGATCCTAAACTCCTATGCTAATTACTTTACTTCTTAATCTATAACTTGTTTTTGTAAAAATATTTCTAAATTACTCATATTAAAGAAAACTTTTAGTTTTACCTATTGTGTGATTAGTTACTCCACCATTGATTTTTTTTCAAGCTAACTCATGTCATTGGTGCCTCAAAACATTTTTCACCAGGAACATGCCATTGTTCTTAAGAGACATACTTCATATATCGGGCACAATTGGCAAGTGACTTGAACAGGTGCCCTTGAAATGTCTTCAACTGTACAACTCCTGAGGGTCATATATCTTCAATATTGAAGGGTCCAAACCATGTAATTTATAGTTTCCTTGGTTTCCCCTTTACGTCAAAATTGTATAACAGAACTAAATCATCAACTTTAAATTCATTTATTTGCAAATTTCTATCATGCCATGCCTTTTATTTATTGTTATTAGTTTGATAGTAATAAATTACATGGAATCAATCTTCCTCTACTTTTCATAATTTTTGGAGCCTTCCCTTCTACATTTTTGTATTATATTTCAATATAGTCAATTCACGTACTGCATTCACCAATATTTGGATTGAAATGACTACTTCTTGTCCATAGACAAGTTTGAAAGCTGTCGATATTTTCAACTGCTTTTATGTTGTGTGGTATGCCTAGAGGATGGTTGGTACCTTTTAATCTCACTCATCTCTGTCTAGATTCCAAACCTTTGATATTTCCTTATGTAGTGTTTGATTAAAAGATTTGATAATGCCATTTTTGTGTGAGTGATATGAAATGGTCTTCATATTTTCAATCGTGAAGTTCTTCACTAGTGTTTGAATATTAAAATTTACAGAGTTAGTCCCTCTATCACTAATGATGACAAAATGGTAGCCAAACCATGCTACTATATTTTTCTTATCTGAATTTTTTTGCTACTTATTTGGTACACGAGTCAAACTATTTTTCTTCTACCCACTTTGTTAGATATTACACTGATGTTATGATTTAATTTTCTTCTATACATCTAAAACGTTTGGGAAATGTTCTAACAAAGTCGACGAACCAGATGTCAAAGGGTAGTGACGAAACAATTGAAAGTAACAACATATGGGGTTTAGGTAGTAGTTGCATGCATCTCTGGTATATATTTCATTTTTTTACATGCACTGAGAAATATCAAAATATTTTTAGCCACCATAACCCATCCTGCAGTATTTTCCTTGTTATCATGTCACCACTATAATGACCTTAAACTCCCCATTTATGTTCCTCATCGATGATATCCTCTATTTCATTTTCCAAGGCACATGTTTGAAGCACCTCATCAATACCAATTTTATATAATATTCCATTTATCAATGTAAATGGTGCAGCCTTAATGAAAAGTATGTTTTTATTCTTCTTAGATAATCCCTCAGGTTCTTTTCCCGTCTATAATTTTTTTTCTATATTCACCCACTTCACAGGTATTTCTTCGATTCTAAATAAATGCGCATCTTGAAGGTCATCTTCAGTGTCGACCAGTTCCTCTTCTGGATATTCTAGTTCAGTTAGATGATGAGGACCAACTTTATTCTTGCCTGGTCGAAAATAACTTGAAATTCAAATTCTTTAAATAATAATAACCTTATAAATATGTGCCCTTGATTAACTATTTTATTAATGAGTTACTTCAGTTCCTGGTGATTAGCGTAGAATATAGATGGGTTCTCTAGAAGGTAATGTCAGAACTTCTGTAAGGTGAATATAATGGCTAGGTCTTCCCTTCCAATAATTTTATAATTTATGTGTTAGGTCCCTATATTACTAGTGTAGTCCCTTATTGTTTTTAGTGTAGGCCCCTTAATTTCATTATTGTACTCTTGTAACCCCCATATTTTTATTATTTTTTCCTTACATTATTATTTTTAGGTCAACTAGGATAATGTTATGACCCCATGGAATCCTATATATAGAAGGAGGTTTTATTATTTGTATCATCCAAAAATTTATCATTTATCTAATTTAAAGGAGGTTTCCCCCTCGAAGTAGCTTTTTTTTAAGGCGTTGATCTCTCTTTTCTTCAATTTTTGGAATTAGTTTCATAACATTTGGTATCAAATCTTTGGATTTTAGGGTTTTGGTGCTCCAAACAGGTGATCATGGAATTTTCTCTATAACTTGTTTTCTACCAAGTTTCAGAAGCTGAAAATTTTATCACTCGAAGCATAAATCCTAAGGACTGTCGTGGAGAAATTTTAGATCTTGGTTCAAGATATTTTTGGAGATATGATTTGTGGAAGTTAGGGTTTTTGCAAGCTCCCGAATTTCATCTAAAAGAGGTGAGCTTGGGAAAATTGGCATAACTCTCTCTTTGAGCATCAAACTGTAATTCTGTAAAAAGTGGCCAAAATTACATAGAATATAGTTTCTTGTGTGCCAATTTCAGAGCCGAAGAAGGAAACAGTGACACGTGGCATGCCATAATTTTTCTCTACTAAACCATTCCATAATAAGGTCATTTGTGGGAGATTGGAAATAATTTTTCCTTGAAGCATCCAAATCGGGTCATACCTATGGCATTCGAAATAAGATTTAGAGTGCTACTATAGTACCAAATTTCAAATATTGAAGATCAACAATCACAAAGATAATTTAGTCTCAATATCGTACTTCTCAAAAGCAAGAAAAAGGTGTGTATTTTTTTCAAATTGCATAAGTCTTGCTTGAAAAATCAGTTTGAAGTGATTTGAAGGGCATATTGAAGCATAGATATTAGTATTGGCTTCTAAAATGCCCCCTAATAAAAAATTAAACATCCATTAAGCCCTCATAATACTCTACTATGACTCATGATGATGAAGAAGTGCAACATGATATATGAAAATTACAAGAGCAAGTGCACCAAATTTCTCTCTCGCAATGAGAAACAAAAAATGAAATGGAAGTTTTTAGGAAAGGCATGGAAGCAAAGATGGATGGTTTGATGAAAGGAGTGAAAGCTAATATTGAGGGTTTAAAGGAAGGCATGGAAGCTAATATTGATGGTTTGATGAATGGCATGGAAGACATGGAAGAAAAAGTGGAAGACATGAAAAATGATATAAAAGAAGACATGGAAGGCTTGACAAACTTGATACAAGAAAGTATTCCTAATGGTGAAAATATAGTAGAGGAATCTCATGGTGAGAAAAAAATAAATGTTAATCATGATTTCATAAACTCGAATGCTAGATGGAAGACCCACCATATTCCAAAGATCGATATGAGGAAGTTTGATGGAAAATATCCTGTAACATGGATACTACAGATGGAACAATATTTTGATCTCAATAATTTGAAAAACACCCAAAAGGTACGCATTGAAAATTTATATTTATGACAAAATACATTTTTATGATATCTATGGCTTTGCTCCCATAAAAAAGTTCACTTGGTAAATTTTTATGGAGGAAATGATAGCACATTATGAGGATACGAAGAGAAACACCTTCTTTAGCCAATTGATAAATCTCAAGAAAAAGGGTTCAGTGGTCGAGCACGTTGAGGACTTGTAGAAATTGAATATAAAGGTAAATGATATTCTAGAAAAACACAAGATTTATGTCTTCATAGGTAATTTAAAGGATAACATCCAACATTATGTTCATTTTTGGGAACCTGATTCATTAGAGAATTCATTTAGGTTAGCAAGAAAATTTGAATGTAAAATTATCGCGACAAGGAAGCCTACAATTCACATATATAAAGATGGAAGTGTTGCTACTCCTAGACTTCCATAACCTACAATGTTGACAATACAACAATTGGAATAAAAAAAAGAAAAATTTATTTCCTACAGTTGTGATACAAAATACAATAAAGGTCATAAGTGTGTTGAGAAGAAATTATTTTACATAGATTATGAAGAGGAGGAAAAAAATGAACAAGAAACTTTGAAAGAAGAGGATATACACCAGGATCCAACCCTAGAGAAATAAGAAATGAGTCTGACCATATCATGTAATGCATTGGCAGGACTCACCACTCCTCAAACTCTCAAGATAGAAGGACATATCAAGAAGAAAATGATAATAGTGTTGATTTCTTCAGGTAGTACCCATAATTTTATTCATTGTAAGCTAGCCAAGGAATTGAATTTCTTCTTATACTCAGCACCAAAATATCAAGTGATGGTTGTAAATGGAGGAAATATAAATTTCTCTAAAAAATTCCATAATATCAAGCTAACCATGGGGAAATATGTATTGAATAGTCCAATGATTTTGATTCCAATGGGAGGTGTTGATGTTGTACTAGGAGTACAATGGTTACAATATTTGGGCATGGTAGCTTTTAATTTTCAAGAACATTTCTTGAAATTTTTTCAGAAGGAAAGGAAGTATAATTATGGGGTATCACAAGGAAGCTAAGAAATATAATAAGCTCTAATGTCATGACAAATCTAATGAATAAATAACAACAAGGTGTAATTGCACAATTATGCTCACTAGAAGTTCCAACATCAAAATTACCTATTTCTCGAGATCTCTAAAAAGTCTTGGAAAATCATTCCAAGGTGTTTAAAACTGCCAAAGGACTCCCACATATTAGTGATAATGATAATTATATTCATTTTATTCCAGGAAGTGTTCCTCAAAACATCAAGTCTTACTAATATCATTATGTCCAAAAGAGTGAAATTGAACGTATGATTACAAAAGTGTTAGAGGTTGGTATAACCCAACCTAGTCCAAGTTCTGTCTATGATCCAGTATTATTGGTGCGCATAAAGGATGGATCATGGCACATGTGTCTAAATTGTAGGGAGCTCAATAATCTCACTATTAAAGATAAATTTCCCATTCCTGTGATTGATGAATTATTGGATGAATTACATGGAGCAATTTATTTTACCAAGTTGGATCTTCGTTCAGGATATCATCAAATTAGAATGAAGCCTAAACATATTCTAAAAACAACATCTCAAACTCATGAGGGTCATTACGAATTTTTGGTCATGCCTTTTGGCCTTACCAATGCGCCTTCTACATTTCAAAGGTTGATGAATTCCATTTTTAAACCCTTCCTTAGAAAATTTGTGTTAGTATTTTTTGATGATGTACTAATCTACAACAAGCCTTGGAAGGATCATGTTCAAAATGTTAATAGGGTTCTCAAACCATTGGAGGAGAAACAATTATATGAAAAAACCTCGAAATGTTTCTTTGGAGTACAAGAGGTGGAATATCTAGGTCATATTTTATCTCACGAGGGTGTTAAGGTAGACCCTAACAAAATTAAATCCATAAAGGAATGGAAAGTCCCCTCAACCATAAATAATTTGCAATGATTTTTCAAGTTAACAAGGTATTATCACAAGTTTGTTAAGAATTATGGGAGAATAGCAACACCTCTAACAACATTATTGAAGAAAGATGCATTTTCATGGACTCCTAAATCAACTAAGGCCTTCAAACATATTAAAGAGCAATTTTCCTAGCACCGGTCTTATCTATGCCAAACTTCACAAGAACCTTTATTGTGGAATGTGATGCCTCAGGAAATCGAATTTGTGTTTTTTTAATGCAAGAAGGAAGACCCATTTCTTTTGAAAATTGTTCAATCAAAGGAAAATATTTATAGAAAGCTATTTATGAGAAGGAAATGTTGGAAATACTACATGCACTAAAGAAATGGTGACCTTACCTAATGGGAAGACACTTCAAGGTAAAAACTGATCATGATAGTCTTAAACACTTTTTGGAACAAAGACTATCTTCAGAAGAGCAACAAAAATGGTTCATAAAGATTTTTATTTATGACTTTGAAATAATATACAAAAGAGGGAAGCTAAATGCAGTTGCACATGCACTCTCAAGAAAGGATGAAGAGGTGGAAGCATTGCTTTGTTCCATTTCTATTATCAAACTAGATTGGATAACCAAAGCAAGGGATGAATGGAAGAAGGACGAAGAAGTGTGGACACTCATTCACAATGTGCAGCAAGATCATAGTACATCTGATACATTTAGCTATAAAAATGATTCTTTATGGTACGAAGATCACTTATATCTTTGTCATAATTCTCAACTAAAGCAAAATATTATTTTGGAATTGCAGACTTCTCCTTTAGGAGGACACTCAGGATTTTTAAAAGCTTACCACAGGGTGAAGAAAGGTTTTCTTTGGGATGGCCTTAAATATGCTATTCAAAAGTTTGTGGCGGAATGTTTGGTTTTCCAGAAAAATAAAGTTGAGACAATTAAACCCCATGCATTTTATAGCCTTTATCCATTCCATGTCAACGTTGGGAAGCGATTTCAATGGATTTTATCATAGGTTTACCTAAGTTTGAAGGAAAGAGTGTCATCATGGTGGTAGTTGATATACTTACCAAGTATGCACAGTTTTGTGCATTATCTCATCCATTTAAAGAAAGTACATTTGATACTTAATTTATGGAAACAATTCAAAAGCTACATGGAAACCCAAAGATTATGGTAAGAGACAGAGATCCCATTTTTACTAGAAATTTTTGGACGGAATTGTTTTCCTGTTTGGGTACTCATCTAGCTCATAGCTCACCTTATCATTCTCAATCCGATAGTCAAATTGAGATAGCGAATAATTTTTTGGAAGGATATCTTCATTGTTTTGTATCTGATAAACAAACACAATGGGTCAAGTGGTTAACACTGACGGAATGGTGGTATAACACTTCCTTCCATACAACAGCAAAAATTATCCCATTTATGGCACTTTATGGATATCATCCACCATCCATCACAACATCTTTAAGAGAAAATTCTAAGGTTAAAGTAGTGGAACATGACATCGAGTGTGAATAGAAATTTCTCCAACTCTTAAAGGATAACCTAAATTTGGCACAAAATCGAATGAAACAACAGGCAGATCAACATCACAGTGAGAGAATTTTTGATGTTGTAGAATGAGTATTTTTATGGCTACAACCATAAAAATAAATTTCCCTCATGAAAGCTAAGAAGTATAATAAATTATTGCAAAATTAATATGGTCCTTACAAGGTGTTGCAAAATATTGGTACTATGGAATACAAATTAGAGCTTCCTGCTTCTTCACGAGTGCATCCAGTCTTCCACGTTTCATGCTTAAAGAAGGTTATAAGCGACAAAATTCTAGTTCAAACAATATTACGAGAGCTAGACGAGGAAAGAAAAATCATATTGGAACTTGAAGTAGTCACAGAAATAGAACTCGATAGCTATGAAATTTATCAATTTCAAAGTATCTCATCAAGTGGAAGAACTTACCCACTGAGGATTCTACACGGGAGGATTAAAAATTTTACGGAAGAATCCAAATCTACTCAAGCATTGAGGACAACACTTTTTTGAAGGAGAGGAGCATATTAGGTCCCTATATTACTATTTTAGTCCCTTATTGTTATTGTTGTACTCCTATAACTCCCATATTGTTATTATTTTTCCCTTACATTATTACTGTTAGGGTGGCTTGGATTATATTGTGATCTCATGGAATTCTATATATAGGAGGTGGTTTTTTCATTTTTATCAGTGAATAATTGTTCATTTATGTAATGTAAAGGCGGTTTCCCCCTTGAAGTGGCTTATTTCTAAGGCGTTGTTCTCTCCTTTCCTCTATTTTTGGAGCCAGTTTCATAACATTCTCTCAGAGTTATTTAGCCTCCAACGTGAATTGGAGTTAGGGTGATCTATCAACTCATCGTCATGTTGTGCCATAACTGCTTCATTCCATGCATCGACATGCATATGAAACTGCTTTGACCATTCGTGGAACTGAAAAATGTGTAGTTCAACTAATTTCTTCTTTAGAAACTGGAATGACTCATTGCACTCTTTCAACCAAATGAATGGAACATATTTATTTAATAATTCTTCCTTGAGAAATATACTATCATAGTAGTGGTTGATGAACTCTTTGAAATAACCATTGTGGCCCAAAAATATTTTAATTTTTTTTTTATTCGCAAGGGGTTTCAAGTTCAAAATTACTTTAATATTTCTCATATTGACTTTGATTTCATCCTTTGAAACCACATGTCCTAGCAATATTCCAATAAGTGTTGCAAAGATACATTTTTTTTATGTTCAATGATAGGAAAATTTATTTGTATCTATCCAACATTAATCTAAGCCATTTTATTTGATATTCAAGAAATTTAGAAATCATCTAGTCATCAAAGTAGATGACCAATTTTTAATAAGTATACTCTGGAAATGCTCTAATGATGATTCATGAAACTAATGTTGATGAATTTTTTATTCCAAAATGCATTACTCAATAAGTAAAAGAACCAAATTCAATGACAAAGGTTGTCTTCTCTCTATCTTCTTCCACTATAGGTACTTGGTTGTACCCCGAGAACCCATATGTAAACGATTAAATCTCATGGCCTACAATTTCATTTATGATTTTGTTCGCAAATGGGGTAGATAATGGATTAGTCACTATTATCTTATTCAACCCATGGTAATATACACATAAATGTAATCTATTAAGATCATGCTTTTTGGGATGCACAACAAGGGGACTTGACCATTCAAATGTCTCTATTAGTTAAATGATGCCAACGTCAAGCATCCCCTTTATTTTTTTTAAGTACAATGGGTTTATACTTATGAAAAAATCAATTCTCTCTTTTCTATTGGATTTGATATTAGACTGAGGTTTATTTTCATATCCCCCATTTATTTTAAAATTCCCTTTCATTGTTTATATTCACGAGAGAATACATCTTGATATTCGTTTAGTAGGTCGAAGAATTCTGCTAGATGTTTGTCTCACCAATATTCACCAATTCAGGTGATATTTTATTAATCATCATTAGATATAATTACTTCTCATATCTTAACCTCTGCATTCATATATTCATGTGACTTGTATTCTTCATGTTTTTATCCCCGAATTTTACTTCCTCGTATGTAGATGGGAAATTTGGTTTCTCCAGTTTATCGATTTCTTGTTTCTCCCTTTTGTACAATGATTTTAGTCTTATGTGGTTCTCTAGATGACTTTTATTCGAAGAAAAAAATTTCTAGGTATAAGTCATTAGAGGAATTTTAATGTATAAAATAGGCCTCCTAAATTTATAAAATAATAGTGGAAATAATAAAATAATATTAGATTATATCAATTTTAAGAAAAAACAAAAAACATACTTTTTTTATATTCTCTTATTTTCAACTTATCCTACTACACAGTTTTACTCAAATTTGAGTGGAAACACTTGTTGGATGATTTGATTCCTCATCAAGGAGTACCATGTTACATACTTTTTGATAGATCTTTTCTTTAAAAAATGAAAATACATGAAAAATGCTGATTTCAATCATGCCATTATCCTTCTAGTAATCAAGATCCACCAGGACGTATACTTGTAGGTACTCCTGGTGAAAATCAAAGATTTTCATCAAAATATCCTCTATCTAAGTTGGTGCATCTTGAAATAAGTTTAAAATACAACTTGAAAAAAATGGTTTTATTATTATATTCTAATTTTTAATCTTTTTATTTTTACCCCAAAAATGGTGGTCATCCTAATGTTTGACATCACTATTCTTTGGAGGTCTATTTCGATTACCTTTATAAATTTTATTTTAATTGTATGTTGTTACCAAAATGAGGTATGAAAATTTCTCTAATGGCCTCTTCATTTCAGCTAATTCTAATTTCTTTTCGATGTGCATGGCCTTGTTCCAGAAATCCGATGGACTTGCTGATTGCTCCCATTTTTATTGTGTCGTTTCGTTTATATTGCTTTATTTTTCAAAACTGAACATTAATTCTTGTTCCTCTAGTTTGATTGATGGCGACAATTTTCTCTCAACTCTGGACAACATAAAGAGTTGTCTCCAGAAACTTCCTATAGTTTATGTCTACCATTGTTGAAGGTGTCCAAAAGTGTTCGAGGCTATATAGGGCTGAAATGTCTGTCTTTCTCACTGAGTCCTACACATCATTCCAACTCAGAGTTATGTATATGAAGAATAAAGATCACCATTGCGATGGGATGAATGAGTGTCCCACCATCTTTGCCCATGAACTGTAAAGGTTTAGGTGTAAACTTACTCCTCCCTTGCTCTCCCATATATTTGGTTGCATGTTCAATTTTATTAACAAGGGAATCATTTTTTTGTCGGAAGTCATGTTGTTCGGTCTTGATTTCGTCATTTTTGAGTAGCCCGGTGCTCCTTGTAGTTTTTTACTGGTATGAGGTGAAAATTTGATAAATATAAATTCTCATAATTTTTTTCATTGAGATAACTTTAAATTGTTAACATTGTTTTGCTTTGTCTTTGATTTTCATTCCTGTAATCTGGTGTTTAGATTTTTGACCAACTGAAAAGGCCTATCCAATTTCACCAAGGCATTTGGTTCCCACATTATCTTAGTCTTGATGTACTAATGGTAAAATCTTCTTTGTTTCTAATTCTTTTTACAATATTTTGCAGCGGCTGCAGCAGAGGATCAAATGGATAATGATTTTTTTGTTGTTACCTTTGAGCCTTTATTCTATATTTCTTTAACTGACAGTTTCTTTAGTATCATCTTAAATATTCTAACTAGTGCAAGATATCTGGTTTTCATTCTATTAACTAAGTCAATGAATTCAAATCAAGTATTAATTACGTTCCCATAAATAAGTTTCGCCTTCAATATCCACATTAGTTTAATTAATCTTTGATCAAAGTTTGAATAATAAGTTTCATTTCAGATTTGGTTTTATGCTTACCCATGTTTCCCGAGGAATATATTGACTTGTTGTGAACCAAGAATCAATATGTTGAATTTTCATACCATACTGCTTCTTCTGCTAGTTAACATGTGTCTTTGAAGTCTTTGAATTTTTTTCATACGGTAATTGTCACACATTTTTACATATCTCCTTCTGTTCGTCTTTTACTTTCTTCAAAAATTCTATTAGACATCATTAAATTTATTCTTTTATAAGCGATAAATCTTTAATATGATATCCTTTGATATTTTTTGTGAGTTAGCTTCATTTGTAAAAAAATCAATTTCCCTTTCATTGTGTCATATTGACTGCATATGATACTTAGTTGTATTTTTTGTGGATCAAATGATTTGTTGATATCGATGTTTGTATTCTAGCACCCAACCTTGTAGCCATGTAGTTAGCACCAATTCAAAATATCTTGTGTTAGAAAAGACAATTTGGAGGAAGTTTGTAGTTATTTTATTCAAAAAACCTTGAAAAATATTTGGGTAATCTTCGAGGAATGCTCTGTCACCATTATACATTGTCAAGATAGTGGATCACTTCAGGGTTAACATGTGATGAAGAGTTTATATGATATGATTAAACTACCCAAGTACTGATTAAGGAAGTGGGCTTAGATGATATGGATACGATCTAACTCTCCTCGAGATGCTACAAGATCTTTAGGAGAAAACAAACACTTCCATAGTGCTCAAGTCATGAGTCAACTTATTTTTTGGTAAGTTTTAAGTGCTAAGCACATGATATTGACCTCAAACAAATGCCAAAGCCACTCCAGGCACATGCACAACAAGGAATCCATGCAATTACAAAAAGTTTCCCCAAGAATTCTGTGCAACCTAGTCCAAGCCACCTTTTTAGTGCCAGACTTAGGTCACTACCTGAGAGCTTCTTGAAACTTCCAAAGCAAAAGATAGCAAAATTAAAAACACATAATATAAACCATGAAGAAGGACACAGTATGAAAATACCTAGTCATGACAAACATTATATTAAACACATCATGAACATGATCTATAGGTCATATAAAAAAATATGAGCTTAAGAACTCATATGTCTATAGAGAAATGTCGAAAAGGTTGAATACCTCTATTAGGCATACATTACCATGTATTGTATATTTAAACCTTCATTAATCTGATGAAAAAAATAATAATGATAACCATGACTAACATTTGGCATAAAATAGCGCCTGTAGCATATAACTAAGAGAATAACACTATGATATAATGGTGGACACAATTAGAAAATAAAAAACACATTTACACATATGGTACACGAGAAAATACACTCTTATTAACATACAAAAAATCCAACCAAATTCTGGTTTCATGTGTACCACCAACTACTATGTTCAGTGATCTCCTTTTTGCTTCTTAACTTCCGCATTCCATATTCCAAGCATAGATAACAGATCTCATCAAATAAACCAACAATACTAAACTAGGCTTCCAAAGGCGTATATCGACCCTTAATAAATTGATTCACTCCTCATGACAGAGATGCTAACCATCATCATCTTGGTATCTACCCAGGAATTTCCTAGCAGCTCTGACTAGGCACTATTGATTTAATTTCTTGCTCATTTGAAAACTCCCCATGGGCTCCCAGCCATTTGTCCAACCAAGGCTTCGAGAATTAACTCAATCATGACTTCAAATAGGGTCAGGCATTTTTCTAACAAGGCTTCCAATGCTATGGCCACGCTCAACTGACCAAGGGCTCCAAACCTTTTTTCAGCATAAGGCTTCAGGCTGTGTAATTAACCCCAACAGAGTTTGGAGCTGGAAGCATTTGCCAAACAAACTTCAGGGCTAGTGACACCGTCATTCTTCAGTGGGGCTTCAGCGTGTGTCAACCCAGCTCCATGGTTAAGCAATTGAACCCATGTACCTGAGAACATGAGAACCAACAAGAAAAAAAAGTTAAACCCACAATACCATGGCTATCTGGAAAAAGAGAAGAGCTAGCAAAAACCATTTTCAATCAAAGTGTCCTCAACACCAATAATAAATCATAACAAACTAGCTACATTTCATGTGCCATTGCATATATAAAAATAACAACATAATCACATGAAACTCGGTGCAGAAAATCAAACCCATTGTGGCTGTGGTCCCATTTTCCTCTTGCGCACCACTATTCCGCTACCTTATTTATCCAAATACAATTGTGGCACACTCCTCCAAGAGTGATCCAAAAACTTCAATGCATCTAAGGTTATGAGTGAAGGAATAAAGAGAGAAGCTAATAACCCAAAACCGGAGACAACGGTGTGAACTTGTCACTAGAAACCCTTTCTTTATCTTTGAGGCAGCACACTTTCTTGTTTTCCTTCATTTTTCCTTCAATTTACTTATCATGCAAATACGAGACCTTCCACCTTTATTTTCTCCTATTTTCCATTATTTTCACCAATAAATTCCAAATAATGCCTCTTTTTCACTTTTTCAATTTCTTTTCCAATTTTCATATCCACAGAACCAAACGAGCTGCTTCTACCCCACCGTAAAATTTAAGATACACTTTATCTGTAACATTATGGTATTCCTGTTTTTTATATGAATTTTTGAGACAGCTATAAACCCAACCCACCACCCAGAAAACACACAAGGTGTTCGGTGACAACTATAATTAAAAAGATCTTTGAGAAAACAGCCTGCATACATGAACACATAATAGAACACATTTGTGAGTATTTAATAGTAGCCTCTCTCAAAAACATGGCATGTGCATGTTTACTGAATATTTTTATAAACACATATATTACAATATTTAAAATAAAAATATATATACGGTCATGCATGTTTGTTTTAGTAAATAAATACTCATATTTCCTATGGTACAATACTAACAAATGCTGCTATAGTATTTACGGTAATATACACATATATACATATTTTCATTTGATTAACCAACAAATAAAGGATGGTACCTACATCAACAATAAAGAGAGAATCATGATTCCTTGTCCACTAAAAAAATAGCTGTAGTTCACACCTCCCTTCCCAGGAAATTCATAATCCAGTATATTAAATTAAATATTAGTGAATACTGCTTCTATAATCTTTTACCTTTTATCTTGGTTAACGTTCAATTTTCTAATGACCATTTACTTGATCTTTGTTGATTTAATAAAGCAGTACTGACATTAAAAGCAAATTCCTCCTTTGTTCACCACACGGTCTTGGAGGCACTCTAGGTATCACCCCACCCGGTGTATTCCACATAACCAAGGGTTTCATGAGCCTCCCCTTCTTTCTCTATGGTCCTAAAAACCTCGCAGAAATGTTTCTTCACATCAAAAAGTTCAAAAACCAAGGAATGTCATGACTTTGTTCTTCTCCTTTCCATACTCACAGTTGAACATACACCCAAACACCCGATTGTTCTTTTCCATACACTTTACACACTATGTACGTCACATATCAACTATACATGGTGCACCGCATAAAAAAACACATACTACCACAACCAATGTCCTGAGAAAAACACATACCTATACTGGGGTGTGCAAGCAACACATGCACAACACAACACATACACCTATACCCCATGTAAAAACACAACATCATACCGTGACTATGTGTATAACACATTTTACATGTGCCTTTGTATGTATGGTGTACACATAATAATCTTCTTCCCCTTCTTTTAGTTGTACATCCTTTGCATGTACACAACACCACTGCACAATGTCTACACAAACCACATGGCACACATCACATGTATGACATACACAAAACACATGCCACAGCCTTTAAAAACATGCATGACATGTGCACAGCACACATGTACACAGCACCATGTCCCTTGATGTACAACACACATGTACAATACCCCATGTACACAACATGTGCACATGACCTTATATGCCAAACAACACATATGCAGATCACACACATACATTTATGTGCACACCTGCCACATGTAACCTCACCACATATAACATCACATAAAACATATATCCAGCCCATGTGCCCGCTTCCATGCAGCAAGAACACCCTTCACACCAAACAACATGTACACAATGCCATGTCTTCAATACATGGCATGGCAAAAAACTGTATATACACAACATAACATGCACATATCACGGTACAACATAACACAACATACACATAACAATAATTACATCTAGATACTGTGTCTCTACCAAGAAAGCCCTTTCTTCCTTCTTTCACTATTCATTTACTTTCATATGTATGCTTTTATTACATTGCTTTTATCTATTGTTACTTATCTACCTCAACCCACCTATAGTATTATACAGTGTTCCATTTTGTATTTAACCATTCATTAGCAGAATGTCTCAGGACCAATGATCAAGGTCTGTCTGTTCCCTATCATTTCAGTTGCTACTGCCTAAAATAAAAACAAGACCAAACAACAGACTTTATTAAAAAGGTTTCATGGTTGACTTATCTCACTAAATACAGGCTACTAATGGAGCTCCTAAGGCTAAGTGCATTTCATATGCAAGTAACCCCATGCAGAGCTACTCTACAAAGAACTTCCCAACATTCAGGTGTCTTCGTTGTTGAATGCAAAAATTATCATTGTTCAAATCTACTTGGCTGGTGCCTTTGAAAGAGTTCTTGTCTTCATCGCTTAGAATCCAGTGTTTGAGCATCTACACGAAACGAAGATATCTTTCATCATTAGAAAAGTCATTGAAAAAGAACCTACGGTTCATCTGGTGAGCACAGACCTAAGTTGTGGGGAGAAGAATTTGAGTAGAGAAGTACGAATTTTTCAAATGAAACTAGATTTGTTTGTTGTTCTTTGGAAGAGAAGTTATACTATGATGAGGCTTGAGAGCGTTGCTGAAGGTCACTTCAAAATTAAGTATAAGTTGTAACCTCTGCAATTTATCATCAATAAAAGCGCCGTTTCCTATACTGCATCTGTAATGGATTTGATTTTCCATATTGTAGAATCTTGGTTGATGTGTATCATTTGCTAGTTTACTAATTTAGTTAAATTTGTGAATATATATTTATAGCTGTTGAATATATTAACATTTGGTGTTCTTTCTTGAGGAATCATTCCATAACTTCGCTTGAATTGAAGTTGCAGAAAACAACGAGGAAGAACCATTTGGGCGCTAACGTGATCAAGTAAGCCTCCAATCCTCTTTTTGTATCAATTAGGTTAAGAAAAATGATAGTACTAGTCTTTCACATTGTTATGGACTGCTTCTCGGGAAGCGTACAGTTTATCTATAATTCACAATTATGGCCCAGAAAACATTGGCAAACTCAAATTTGAAAATTTCTCTTAATTCCAGGTGACTTGGTCTACAGTTGCCTGTTTGTTTATCCACCAGAGTGGTTGTTATATTAAAAAGTTCAAACTTTTTCAAAGTCAAGTTTACAGAAAGTGAGACAAAACAATGATATTTTTGTTGCTGCCTCTTATTAATGCACCCTCGGTTGGACACAATACTTTAGAGCATTTGTCTCCCTTCCTAGCCTACATTGCGAGGCGATGTCTCCCTTTAAAATGCGACAGCTCTGAAATCTTGAAAATACATTGAATTTTCATACCCATTTGCTTAATTTTTTTTCCCATTGTGCTTTGAAAAATTTAGCTATCACCATTCTTATTCTTTGAATCTCTATGCTTTATCGCTTCTTTAAATTTTTTTTCCATTGTTTGTTTAAAAATATTTTCTTTATTATTATTGGTGTGGTTCGAAAGTACTCTCTTATGGTCACATTAAGAATCATTTGCTTCCGAAGCTAGGAAATTTATAGTAAAATAATCATTTCCTTGATAGGAGAAATTGTTGTTGAAGTCCTCATTTTCACTAAAAGTTATTGTTTGTATTCGTTTCTGGAAGTACTTGTTTGATTGGTTGGTGCACCTAAGTTCTTTTGCATTCATAACATTAAGAAGGCGAAGAAAGAAAAACTTGCATTTGCTATGCAAAATAATGTCTCTTTTGCAAAAGGAACATTAGGAAATCTACATTTAGTTTGATTCATAACTTTGTTTTGTTATTGGTTGTTTATACGTTATTTCTCTTCCCTTGACCGCTAGGTTTTTCATTTAAATATATTTGAAAGTGAAGATTTCTTTAATAATTCCGAAAACTTATAACATTTTTAGGAATTTCATACACATCATCATGGTGAATACTTTGAAGGGAAAGTTGTTAAAAGCAAAGGAATCAACATAAAATTAATATCAATTTACTCAACAATAGCATTGGAACCATAACAGTAGCAACCCAAGTTAAAAACAGGGTATGTTTTGTGCTACCACATCACTTATACATGAATTGAAACAATTGCTGTCGCGATATCATCATAAATTGTTTTAATGGTAGTATTGTTGTCTGAGCGACTTGATTCATTACATACATCATCGAAAAGAAATATCAAGTCAATCCTTTATCAATTCACAAGTACCATATCAAGCGGACTTAAAATTTGAAAAATTTCTTTTCTATCATTATCATATCTCCTTATCTTTGAGAAGCATTTTGAATCACCCAATACTGACGGTATTGAGTTACTTTTGAGTTAAACTAATGTTGACATGAATTTTTGTCAATGGCCATTGATCACATCTGACTAAACGGTTATAGTATCGCTGGGTTCAACTTGCTATACCAACTTCGTACAATTATTAATACATCTATCCTGCTGTTGAATCTAAATATTGTACATCCAACCTTTTTTAGCGGATCGCGCCAGCCGTACTAACATCGATAACGGTTAAAACAAAATCCTTTGGTTAATTTGGTAACGCCTTCATCAGAATCATTTTATTACCTGAGATGGTGCTTTTGTTTGCGGAATTATTCACAATATGCTGGTTCATAAATATATCAATGAATCAGGGTTATACTGAACACAGTTCTGCCAGCTCTGGTGAAACCGGTGAACTGGCGACCCTGAGTATAGTATAAACTTCATTCAGCAAATTACATATCAGGTTTTGGTCAACGAAATCCTCAAGTGTTTGCTATGCCGCTTAACCCTAGGGTTACCCGATGGTCAGTATGTTGGTGGTGCTCGAAAGTCCCTGTTCACTTAACCGAACATATCCCACCATTGGTATGTTGTTTGTTTAATGACGATTGCCTGCCGACACAACACGAATTACTGATTTAAATCAATTAACATTATCACTGCCATTTTCACTATCACTCCTTGGTTGCGTTCAGTACCTGCAAATTACCCTAAAGTAACCCTGAACCCCAATGGCTTCTGAAAATGCCGGTAATTTCTGTTTATCGTATGGTGTTCATCAAATTCCCTGAATAGTGGTTATGTTTGAATATGTATTTTCCGGCGTAAACGCCACGAAATTCCCATTTCCCGCTATGACCAAAATTGATTGAACACGCAAACTTCTTTTGTTCTTTTAACCCTAGCTACTATCTTTTTGACTGACACCGATTCCTGGTCAGATATGAAATTAAGGCCTGAACTCTTCTAACTTCAAGCAGGCTAATACTATCCATTTGATGTATTCTTGGTGACAGCATCTTTGTCAATGAATGGTTCGAACTTGTTTATGCAGAATCAGTCACCTGCGAATGGTTTGTTAAGTCACTTATTACCATCATCGAAATTAGAGATGCAACAGGTGGCGTCCCTTCATAGAAAGAAAATTATGCCATGTCATATTTAAACAGTTTTACCACTCTAGTGCGACACTCTCTACGATTCTGGTAATTTTGTGGTGTATTTCCAATGTTCTTCCTCAATAAAGAGGCTTGTCATGCCAGGAAAGCTGACGATGAAATTTTAACCTACATTTAACACATCTGATCCTACTCTACTTATGAAATTAACGTCATTATAAATTGACAAAGGCAGAACAACAACAGTAATAAAAGAAATCGAAAAATCAAACTTCTAACCCACGGAAATATCTAATGATCAACCATGGACAATGAAAACATAACCTACAGCACGCACGTCTCTAATGAGTAACATTTTGTTAGGATTTTCTCACCATGAGGAAATTAAAAAATGCCTGAGAACTTCCCATGTATTCTATTCAGACCATTTCCAAATCAGAATGCTAATTTTGTTCCTACGGATCAAATAAGTTCCCAAGTGTTAATGTTATCCACCACAAAACCTTCCACAAGATATTTTGTAGTTAACTGTAATAAATAATATGGTATTCCTACCTTGATCAACCCTACTACCTCGACGATGAATTCATCTAATGGACCTGGTACCACTATTGTTATTCTTTGAATTGACAATTAAGCAATCGAGGATTTCATTATGACTAAAACATACCAGTCTCAAAACGAGCTACACAAAATTATACAATATATGTTTGAAGATTTGGCTCAGCTATTGGTATGTCTCCTCCCGAGGGAGTGTTAAAATTTTCCTGAAAAAAGCTTTGACATGACCATTTAGCAGAGACGATTGATGCGACTAATTCTAATCTTTTTGTACTATAACCATATGGGCTATGTACCACAGGTACAGCCATAATTGGCATTCTCCACTGGTAAATTTTCTCATTCACCTTGTCATTGGAATATTAGTGAGGGAGGATCTGTGTGCATTATGTCTCTAGCGCTGTGGAAGTCCACTTGGCTCACCGCGATTATCACAATAATCAATGATGTTGAAAGCTTTTGATGGGGGAACTGTAGGCAGCCAGTATCAATCACACCATGTTGTGATTGAGAAGAAAACGAGGTCAATATTGATGTCGAGGTTTTTGAAAAAACCTGGTATAATATTACTTGAGACCAACTGAGTATACCTACAATGGCTGTAATTATTTCTACCTTTTTTGACTAGTTTCCTTTCTGCTAAGTACAATAATAATTGATAATCGTTATCACCTTTTTTTTCCTGCTTCACCACGTATTGGAGCTGGTCCATTTTTATACCCCAACTTGTTCAAAAAATTGGTGTGGGACTCTTCAACAGTTCAACTCTTGCTGGAACCTTTGCCGTCGCCGCCCACAACGTCAATGAGAAGTCGCCTGGAGACTATACATGATCTCTTGCTGTGTCAACTTGAAAAGAGTACCGGTGATTAAATGTTATGGTTGGATGACTTTTTTGTAATTGGTGTGTTTGAATACTGTTCATTATATTTGGCTTTGACATCAAAGTGGTATTCTTGATGTGGGTTTGATCCTTCTTGATTTGGTACTCCATCTGATCCATTATTCTCAAAGTTTTGACGGATGAAAAATATTTTGAAGCTATGATGTGGAGAAAAGCAGCAGAATCATCCTCAAACATGTTCCATCTTATGATTATCAAAGAAAACAATCTCCTTGAACTATATCACCCATGTCTTTAAAAAACTTTTATTTTTGAATTCTTCTTGATTAATACAATTAACTACGAAGAAAACTTATCAAATATTAGAAAAACTAATTTCTATATGTTGGAAATTCTAAGGATGAAGTGAATCAATATTTCTTTTAATCGGAAGCATTAGCTAATGTTTCAATTATTATCGGTGTTTGTACAATGATAGTAACGAAATAAAAGAACACAAGTACAGGTTTTAGAACTGAGAAGCCACTATACGGGACAAAAAACACTTAATGATTTTCTATTAATTCTTTTCAACTCCAATTGAAAATAAAAACAAAATTCTAGAATCTAAAGCATTCTTACTCCAACTCCACTGAGTCGGGCATCCAACACCGTGGCTGTGAGCAGATGCTAGTGGTTTGCCAGCACCGTGAGCTACAACTCACTTTTATCACCACCCTACCACCTATGGGGCAGAGACAGATGAACCTATAGGTACCCGGAAAAGACTGAGTTCCACCTTTACAGCGATACTAGAATGATGTAGAAGAAGAAGATATATGAATGCCTTCTTTGACACAACCACTACCTCTGACCCTTGGCGGACAGACACTAATGGTTTATACAGTATATTTGTATTCTATTGACTACGCACCACAATGATACCTTCCTGACATGAGACCTTGTTGTCTTCGGTCTTTGCCCACTTGAAGAATTCATGTAAATGTGTTCTTTATTTTGTTCACCACCTTGGTTGCTGCTCTTTTCATGCTACTATCTCTTTTTGTTTTGCTTTCTTCGTAGAAAGTGGGTCTATTTCCATTCTTGACCTTTTGATACAACTTTTTCTTGCCTTATAAAGAACTCGACATTGAATCTAATTTATCCTCATTATTTGATTCTCTCAATATCTGATTTTAGGTCCTATGGTATTCTCTGAGTCTTCTTTCCATTTGCTGGGTCTGACTTAATTTGGATTCTTCAAGAGAGGTATACCCAATTTCTCACCCTGTTCATGGATTGTTTGATGAAGCGCACTTTTACGGCATGCCACGTGTGACTGTTTCTTCATTTGCTTCTAAATTCAGTAGAAAAAAAATTAAAGACTATGCTATCTGTCCTTTTTACATGGCATTCCAGTACGATAATCGAGAGAGGGATTTATTGACGAATTCTCAAATCACTTCTTTGAGGTAATTTCAGGCACAAAACTGCTGCTTCCACGTCTTATCTCCCAACTATTGTAGCAGTCCTTGAAATTTTACTAGCTTCCTCAGAAGATTTTCTTATTACTCTTAAAAATTTCAGCTTCTGAACCTTTTAACGAAAAAAAGTTAGACGAAAAATTCCGATGTTTTGTTTTGGTATATTGAATCCCACAAGGAAGCTAGAAAATCCTAATATATGTGAATGCTTTGAGATTGAGGGGGGGCTTCAAAAAGTGGACGTGGGAAGGATTTTAGGGCATAAAAATATTAATTAATTTTCAATGACCTTTTATTCCATGAGGTTTTGGCCCTCATTCGTTTCGACTTTCAAACATGAATATCTCTCAAACTGTGAATGGTCATAGCGCATTTTATATCCAGTGGCTTATCTGAACAAGTAGAAACCATAAAGTGATCACTATGACGGAGAAGTAATATGTTAATACTGGGCAGGTAAAAACCCGTAAATTTGGGTTCAACTTCCGGTCTTGCTTGGTGACACTAATGACTAACTGCCAGTCCCGTATTACTTTGGTGGTGTGCTTGGTGCTGTAGCAGTCATGACACCTCTTCCTACAACATTATCTCCCCCTTTGACATCAGCAGCAAGGGTAACCTCCACAAGCAGCTTCCTCTTGTGAGCACATATGCCGCTTCCACTACATGGCCCGACACACAACATTCTTGTACAGGCTTTACACCTTCCACTCCCCTTTATATTCTCTGAAAAAAGGAAAATCTAATGAGAACTTGGGAAAGATCCCAAAGCTTGCGTGAAAATGTTTAATGATGAATATTTAATATGTGATTCTTTTAAATGTATGGAATCTTTTCCTTTAATTGCCTGCCCTTAATTGAAGGTTATTACATATGAAAGACTACTAATCATACAGAATTTGTATAACCATTGATCCACATCCTTAGATGAGTCATTATTATCAATTTGCAATAGTAAAGACCTGTTGGAAAATCACTTTTCTTGACTTTGCATGCAACAAAATTCTTACTTAGTGGAGTCATGATTGCTGCAAATTAACCATATCATCCTCTTTTAGCTATTAGTGTGCTTTGGTTTCTTTTATCCGAACACCATATGTTTTTTTGAACCAAACCATGTAGCCACAATTTCTATACCTTTTTTTACTATGGTGTTCACATTTCGTGGATTTGAATAGTATTATTGTATATTGATACATTTGTGCAACTTAGCAGCGATTGATTAGTGTTTTTAACAGGTAGAACAGCTGTGTTGAAAAATGCTTGAGAGTGATAGTACCTAATCTCTTATTTAATCTATGTCATTTCCGAGGACACGGTTCCCATCCTTGACTGTCTCTTTGAAGTACAAGTGCCATTTCTACATCTCGTCCATGTAAGTTAATAAGCACTTATCCAAACATACCACACATGTTTGTTCTTTTGAGCATTGAGAGCGAGGCTTGCAATTGTCCATTCTTCTTCTGTCTTTGTTCGTTACTGACGGCCAAAGATTCTTGTGGAGGATTTTCAAATCCCACTGATATTTCGCTGTGTCCAGGATTTGACATAGCAACTTAATATTCCTTCAACTCAAATGTTAAATCTATTGATGTTTGGTCAGGCCACAGGGAGGGTTCCTGCTTTGATAGATCTGCGGATGGCTGGTTCTATAAGAGTGTGCTGATACCCAACTTTATGACTAAAATTCTTCACATGAATAACGGTAGCCATAAAAAATATGTTGCCACCCTGAATGGAAATTTTCGTCGAGGTAACCAAGGTGATAGGACCAACACGAAATCCTGGCTGAAATTACATGCATATTAAATCTCATAGGTTCATTGGGTTTTGTTGTGAAAGGTCTTCTTCTTCTTTGTAACCAATGCTAATTTTTGTCATTGTAAGATGAATTTGATCATTGATGAGGACTACTGTGCCCTTCAGCTCCCTTCTGCTTTGGTTTTGAAGATTTTCTTTTCCTTCAGCTATCACGCAACAAGACTGCTGCACTTGGGCTTCTGGTATTCCCTTTCTTGGTTGCTTTCTTCCAACTTTTGGTAAACTCTTCAATACACTTGTGTTCTTCAAATTCAATTTTGAGAGACCTTGAACTTTGTTCTTGTGGTGTTTTGAATGGATCCTTCACCTTGAATCTTTATAAGATTGATTGCTTCCTCATAAAAATTTGTCTATGGTCCATCCTTCTTTTATTTGTTTATTTGATACCTCTTGCTTATTGTGATTGAGTTTGTTTAATACTTGCTGCCATGTCTCTCATTGGCTTCTTCTTCTACTAATTGTCTTCCATTGGGTGGTGAGCTATCTTCTTTTGAGAAAAGTTCCTTTTGGATCCCTTTGTATTGAATTCTTAAAACCTTTCTTTCTTTTTTTGAGTTTCCATTACCTTTTTTTTGGAAATTTTATTTAAAAAATTCCCAACTTTCCATTGTTGAAAACACTATCAATGGAAGTTTACCTTTGAATTGGCATGTCCATACCAATTTGTAGTTTTCTCTAATAGTAGCATATACCATCGAAAAGACCTTCTTCATCATCTCCCTTTTCTTCTTTTGCGTGCATTATTATTAATTGGGGTTGTTTATCCTTATTGGTTTTCCAGTGGCTGACATGTGGTTTCTGGTCAAGTACCCTCTTCAACCATCAAGTCTCATTTCATATGCTATGAGAACTCCATGTAATTCCTCTTTGTTGAGTTTGTCTGTTTGTACACTGTATTATAAGACCAATACTGGTTTGAATGTCCTGCAGTAACATTAAAAAATCTTGTATATCAGAAGTCTTCTCATCAAACAGCCCTCCCAATCACTTCAGTGTTGAACCTTTAATCGCGTATTGAAAAGTAATACACTTGATGTTGCAATATTCTTTCATTACCGAGTTGCCCCTCGAGAATTTTTTCTATAAATTTGAGGCTTTTTAGCTATTTTGTCATTTAGTGCATATATATTCTGTTGTCCCTTGTTTTGACGAGTTTTTTCAACTTACTTTTATGATAAACGTTTAATACATTCATGATAATAATATTCTTTTCTTTTTTGTCATTTGCAAGTTATTTATTTACCTTATTGCATTATACTGTGGTTGATGTTCTTAAATCCATTTTGAGCAGGTGTCCCTTTTTATAACCTTTTAAGAGATAGTATAATTATTTCCTTTTAAAGTGCAATTCACCTTTTCTAACGAATGAAATTAATGATGCTGGTGCTGTACGCAACACTCCTTCCGGATATTCGTATTGAAGGAACCCAGAAACAAAATGTAAGTGTTGAGAAGCCATTTGAAGGGGGCGAGTGAATCAATGTTTCCTTGTTAGGCATTGTTCAATCTTCAATTATTATGAGTGTTTGTACAGTAGCATCAAACAAGAGGAACACAAATGAACACATTTTTTAAAAGATTGAAGCCCACTCAGGATAAACCACTATTATTTTTAATAATTCTTTTCAACCAGGCAATGAAAACCACCATCCTATAATCTGAAAAGCATTCTTCTCTGGCTCCCACTTTTGGATGGGTCCCTTATTAAAATATTATTGATGCATTCTATGCAGTGGGATTATAACACCCAATGAGCTACAACTCACCTAGCACCTACACACTGAAAGAATCAAAGAATAATGGACTTTAGTACAGAGAAAATGTTCCCTTTCTGATTGATACTGGGAGTGATGCAGAAGAGAAAGATGTACTAGACCATATTTGTACATTGCATTATGTCTCTTCAACTGCTGTGAGATGGAGCACTAGTACAATTTGTACAATAATGTATTTACAATGACTAAACACGATGATACCTGCTACAGTGATTGTATGGTGTTCTGCCCACTTGAAATACTATGCTCATTGTTTCCTTCTTTGCTCCATAACACCTTAGTTCTTTACTCTTTTCATACTACCCTCTGTGCACCTTATTTTTCTTTCTAGTAGAAATTCTGGTCCTTTGCAATCCTTCACAACACATGATCTAGCTTTCTTTCATACAGGAGTTAAGTACTGTTACCATCTTGTTTCTTTATCCTACATTATTTCAGATCCTCATCTGATTTTTAGTCCTATAATATTGTGATCTGTTATTTTGTCTGATCCAGCCAAGTTTAGGTTCTTCAAGAAAATTTCTTCAATTTCTCCCTTTTCCTAAATGCTAGACTTATTTCATGGGCTTTTTCAGCATGCCACATGTCACTTTTGACTCATTTCTTCTAAAAAATGATCGTAAAAATTAAATGTCTGTGAAATATCCATCACTTTATACGACATTCAGTAATGCCCTGAGAGATTGAGTTGCCAGTGAATTGAGTCACTTCTTTGAGATGATTTTCGGGAGCCTACAAAAACTCTTGCTACATAGTCATATCTCTAAAAATATTGTAAAACAATTAAAATTTTTCACAGCTATGGATTTGGCTTTGCCTCGCAAAATTTCAGCTTGAACCTTGGTAGAAACAATTTGAGGCGAAAAGTTTAAATTGACTGTTTAGCCTTAACGATCTTTTACAAAGATGAATTAATATATACTGATGCTTAAAAGTTGAAGACTCGCCGAAATGTTGAATGTGGGAAGGATTTTAGGAAGCATAAAAAATATTAATTGACTTTTCAATGACGCGCCTTTAGCATGCTGGGTTTTTATCCCACTAATGAGGTACTAACTTCAAACACAATATATCTCAAGCGTAACGAAGAATTACATGGTGCCATATATCCATGAGAAAACATCTCGACAAGTAATGACAAAATATTTTCAACACGCATTTCGATATTATTATTTGGTAGGTCAAACTTTCCATTCAATTTTGGTTCTTCATTCGCATGGGTTGACATATTGACAACTACAGTCAACACTATCGTATTGAACCAAACTTGGTGTTGTAAAATATTCATGTTCTTGTCTTGTTCTCATTGGAGCAGTTCATATCACTCTCTTTTTCATGAATTTAGTAGTATTCACTTGATCCACAAAGAAACACTTTATAGTACTATTATGATTGAGCATACGTATTAATATGTATCACGATGTCCAAGCAGGTACATCTGATAAACTACATCTGTTTAATTAAAAGAAAATACGCGAAAAGAAAGTTGAAAAAGCTTTATGTATTGGTTTTATTTTATTTGTTGTTCGGTGTTTTAATATCATTATTCCTGAAAAAACAGGAACCATTAGATTGTACCTTCGATTGTTGGAATCTCTTTCAATGTCATACTTATCGAAAAGAAACCACTTCCTACTGCTCCCTTCTATGACTAGGTATTCATGATTGTATTAGGCAAATTCAGAATAATTCATTCCTGGATGCAGTTTCGGCTACAATCAAACCATCTCTACCAAGATGACCAACATAAGACAACATTCATGGGTCCTTCAGGGCACATTGCAACATGTCATTTCAGCTTCGTTCCCGGCGACTGAACAGCGTTTAGAATGATGATTGTGCTTTTGACTTGGCCGTAAACACATTAAACCAACCATATGAATGATTTTGACATTCACGAAATCGAACTAATAGCCGGATGCATTTGAGAGCCATTTTCCTTTATAAAACACTAAAAAGATATTTCGATACATAAATATTACTTTGCGTGTGTTTTTAAATTGGTTGATTGATTAATTGATTAAACGATGTCACGTGTAAAAGAGTCAGACTGGTCAACAATTAGAGCCATTCTTGATTTTCATACCATCAAACCTCTTTGAGATACGAGCCAAAGAAGGCTAACCTTTCACGAGGTTCATTCAAACTACACCAAAAGCTATGAGTTTACTCAATTATGAAAGGACACCGTTGGGGGATCCAGGTTAACAGCTTTATTTTGATATTTGTCCAGGACACTCTTGTCTGAGAATCATTAGCTGTATCCTCCTGTTCTATTAAATGGTTTTCTATCTATCACCGGTAGAAACAATACATTACCATAGTTTTGGTCCAAGTATGATTATGGAATTGAACATCGATCTATTATTTGAGTCGTAATCTCAGCGTGCGAAATTTAAGTACTGGGTCACGGTGGAAAAATTTTTCTTAGCGGTGCTTTCCAGCTATAAAATGTCCATTATATCACACTCTTTAGAAAAAAAACAATAGTTTCAGTTTTAAATCCATGACTTACCTCTTATCCTTTTTTAACCGATTGCTGGAAAAATATTAAAATGATTGTCATTTTAGAATTTGATTTAGGAATTCGTCAATCCAAGTCAAAAAATTGTTTAGTTTCTTGCGACTTCTCTTAACGACATTCCTTTTGATGATGGTCACCTCTTTACTATGTTGGAACCATCTATTCTAGGCGAGTCTATATTTACGATCGGAACACTGTCTGGAGTCCCTGGTGTGGGGATTTTATCATTTGGCTCAGGCCTTAATTTTGACTATAATACCTCTAGCTACGCACAACGACGTAGCATTAGATACCAAGCCAAAGATTATTTGATGCGTGCTGTTGATATCACTTCTATCGTCATGGTGTTGATACCATTTCAAGGAGGTGCCTCTCCACTAGTGAGAGCTGAAAAATTTGTCAAATGGTTGTCCGTAACAGGGCTTATAGTGCCGGACCCTTATCTGGATATCTACTCACACACGAAAAGTACTGCTAATTAGTTTACATTCTCTTTTTTTGATATTGCATCCTCGTAGTCATAGGTTGTCATGCAGCACACATATTCTTTATGTTCGTCACAAACCGTCAACATTAGTATCTATTGTCTATGACTGGACCATTTGTAAAATAGGGTATTGACTTTATGACACTGTAAGCCTCCCTTCGTTTGAAACATAGTTGTCTGTGCTAGGATGACTATTTTACTAAATGAATTGGGCCATGGAATTCCTAGATCATGTACTGAGACTAAGCAACTGAATTTTTTTCTTCAACTAACGACAATACCCGTTTTGGTCCCAGGGCTATAGTTATGGATCATGGGAGAAATTTTTGCAACCATGTGATGCTCTGAATTAACACTACCGAGTTAGGATTGTCACATGATAATTCTACTCCTTATTCCACGATCAAATGGATGAAATTGAGGCTATTAAAAAAATTCTTAAACGAATTCTTGATGAATGGTGAAATTAATGCAAAAAGAACTAGCATTTGATCCACCATACACACTGCTTTGTGGGCGTATCGAACCTGGTGGCTTTTAGCAGATGCTACCTCCTTTCATTCTGGTACATGTATTGGAAGCTGTCTTACCAATCAATGCTGAAATATCTTCATTAAAACTCATGATAGACTTGTTACTACTTTTCAGGAAGAAGAAACGCATCTCCCTTAACTCATCCATCTAGATGAAAAACAAATTCATGAAGCCAGTTCAGCTGCTGACATACCATAGAGACATATAAAGGCACAATAAGACAAAAAATGTCTCCGACATTGCCTTCTATAGGAGGGCAACTGTCCTTTATGATGAGAAGCTGATATAGCTAGGTCTCGAAGGAAGACAGAGCCATTAGTAGCATATTTACATGTTTCCAAAAAGAGTTCTTGCTAAAAGTGCCTACGATTTGGCGCAGTTCGATGGGATTCCATTGACACGACCCTAGAAATGGGTTGTATTTGAAACGTGCACAATTAATCATGAGTGTAGTAATTTTTTGTATTATATTGTATATATGTTGTTGATTTGCGTTCACTATCTTCGTTTGTTTTTCGTTTTTTCTTGATGCTTAGTAATCTTTATTTTGAGCTTTCATCACATATATTTGAATCTTTGGAGACCATTTGTTGGATATTCTGTGGTGGTATTCGTAGTACGCAAATCTGTCCTCATAGCATGGAGCCATTTTAAAACCAACATTGGTTAGTGAGTTTTAAAGATTTATGTTTGGTAGATGGACGAACAATATCGGCGAGTATAGCGTGTTGATTAAACTTCTCTACAGTGTCATTTCATTTGATATGTTTGCATAGTAAGGTTAGCCTCACAACTACGGTATTACAACTTACTGTTATTTATACTCTTAAATTCTTGCTTGTAGTTGTTCCTAAGTTTAGATTTTGGAAAAATATTTGATTTATTAATATAACAAATTTATAGAAATTTGAACACTTTAGTGAGTTATTGTGAAATCCAAGTTTTATACGAGAAATTTGTGTCGTAGGTAAAGAAAACATTCACATGAGTAAATAGAAGTTAGCATTAAACATGGGGAAAAAAATCTGAAATCTGTATAGATATAGATAGTTACCTTGAGTTTTAACAAAATTGTGCCCAAGACACATGGGTCATCTACGCCTCGAAAATGTATTCAAATGTCACAAGTCAACTAGTGGTGCTCATGGTAACATGCTATGAATGTAAAAATCCTATGGAAGAAACCCCATCCAGTAGTTGGGAACTCCAGCCAGTGTGTGTCCTTTGGTAATTGTGGGAAACAATCTGCTTAAATGGAACCTAAAGTCAACCCCTACGTAACCGATGTTGAAGCTGGGCTAAGTCTTAGCCATACGAGGTCCTGGGAAGTACATCTCTCGAAAGTACGTCTCGTTGTCGCATCTTCTTTGCACTGCGGATTGCTACGGGTTGAACACGACCAATATACATTATCGACATTTGGTTTATTCTTGGAAAAAAATAAAAACTTTGCATTCTCCTCAAAACATAAAAAACAAAAAAATGCTGATGAATCATTATATTGCATCCTTGAAACATACCGGTACCATAAATACGGATCTCCACGGAAGTTGATTCTGTACCACTCATTGATGGTGATGATGTTTGTCATTGCATTGACGAAGAATAATTAAGAGAACACAAAGTTATTAGCTGCATACAACTGCAGTTTTCTACCATCTGCACATTGCAGATCTTTAGTTAGGTATTCAATGTTACATCTTTGTATTATAATTAAAGGAATCATTCCAATGAAGAATGAGATTGAAACTATGCTGAAACTTTTCTTCCTTCCTTCTTTGCAGTCAGGTTCTTCCTTTATCTGGATATAACAACTGACAGATTCTGAATCTGACATCTAAGAACTACATCATCTGCCTTGTAGTCACAATTGCATTACGTAGCAATTATGTGGCCTTAACAATTTCAATTGTGAAAAAAGATGGTTTGTAGGAAAATCCATGACATCTTGAATGTTTATTTTTCCATACTTTTCTGGTTCTACCTGATTATGTACCTACTTATAATCCCTCACTATCTTTCCTCTAATGGTAGAGCACAGCAGAGAAAAACAGAAAACCTCTTCTAGGCACAGCGACTAGCCCACTATAATATTGTAGGGAACCATTTGACCTTCTTCATTTGAAATGCCTCTGTCAATGGATCATGCTTGAACTAAGAACTCCAAGGGTCTAATTTTTTGCCTCTCCACGACGACAAAGTGTATTCAAATTAACAGAAGAGTCTCTTAGGGGCTTATTACAGAATTTGGATCAAACCAGAAATCATATCTTGTTCTTCATGTTCTCTTTCCTCTATTTAATCATCATTATAATCCTGTGAACTTGAAAATAAATTCTTAGCTCCTTACATTTATTCATTTGCAAAAAAACTAGGCAAATTTTGGGCACAACATGAAAAACTAAAAAACTTTGTTTGGCTGCCCAACGCACTCCTTTGGGTTGAACAGGTGTGTTGCATATGCATATACTTATCTGTTACCACCTATATCCTGGTACAGGTTGACATTATTTGGTGTGTGCCCTCATTTTGGTGAAATTTATCTTAGGGGCCTTAGCTATAAAAATCACCTGGGGAGCTGGAAATGAAATGAATAATAAAGGAAAGAGGAGGTTCATGGTACTATTTCAGTGGCAGTGATAAATCCATCCATAGAAAACTGTTGATGTGAAAGCTATTTCAGGGCAGAAATCAGGTTCAAAGCTCCAAAATGCAAATGGTAACTATGGAATGGTAAAAATGAATAGTGAAACTACTTTTTTATAGTAATTTAATTTGTTATTATTTTAAGTTAAATTTATTACTGTTGTCTATATTTTTTATTATTGTTTTTATCATGGCTTAAAATGTTTTAATCCATTTGATGTTGTTCTGTGAACATGACCAACTCACTTGACTTCAGATTAGTCATGCGGATGTACAAAAAATGACTTGACCACAAACATACTTCTTCTCTTATTTTTTGATCTTTAAAAAGCAACGTCGTGAAACCACCTTTTATCTTTTTTGAACTTCCATAACAATGAAAAAGGCCTGGAGTCTGTTTAATGTGCGGGAACTGGAGTAATATGGTATTGTAGCCGAGCGCGTACTGAGCTGTGCGTCGCGTCATTCGATATCTCTTGAGTATAAGTTCGCCTTTTCAGGCCGGGATGGATTATGTTTATGAAAAATGAATACGGACAACGCAATTAAAAGAGGTTCTCTCGAGATATTATTTTACACTTTTTGGGTCACGAGTGACAAATTTATGAAAAAGTGCCCTGGAGTTCTCTTTAAGTCCTCTTTTTTCAGACTCTCTAAATATGGCTATTAAAGCCTGATTGTCGTTCATCATTAAAAACATAAAAATAAACCAGGCTTGTCAATCATGGCAGGATGCGGTTTTGTTCATATATATCTTATTAAACTATTAAATAACGATGCTTTGTTAAGCGAAGATTTGATTTATAGATCAAAAAAGCCTGATGTCTATCCTTAATATTGTTAAAAAATAAGAAAGTGCATTGACAAAATGACGGAGAAAATTACGGAAAAAGTAAGCAAAGACTGCCTGGCTGAAAATTACTCTTGAACATGACACTTCCTCACTCCATGTCTGTATTTATTTTGGGTTGATAATGTCATGTTACGGCTGTTCATACCTATAGTTCATCGCCACCATTATGGGTTTGAGATTAATGATGAAATGTCATAATTATGAGTATATTCCGAAAGTATTGATGATTAAAGCTCATCTATTACCACAATGCACTAAACCTTAATTTTCATGGCCAAGCCATCCTGAAAATTTCCATATCAATCCTTGTGTCTAAGTAAATGCTCTTGTTTTATTAGGTAGCTTCTTGTCAGTAAATAAATATCCAGGAGTTCGCCAGCAATGATTCGAACTGCTGAAACATAAATGATGAAAGAATCCTCTCTCTTAGGGCGCTAAATGTAGAAATATTTTGTTTTGGCATTCCAGAAATCAAATCATATGTTGTTTTAAAATATGTTGCAGTGCCATGGGAGCCAGTGAGAAATTAATTGTCTAGTTCTCTCATTTATTATTAACTCCCACATGTTGAGCAGCTAATCATGATATCACCACTGCCAATTAAATCATATGTTTATGGCTACAGACATACATCAATAGTCAGTGGTGAGACTCAGAAGACCTGAATCACACCAGCCATCAGGACTGGTTTTAAGATTGTTTAAACATCATATATACGGTGATATACATATCAATTTTCATCAAACATAGGCACCTCTGTGAGCATGTGCACGCATGCGGAAACATTCTGACAGAGAGTGACTTAAAGGATGTATGTACATGTTTATTATGTTGTTTGTCTGTGTGAATGTAAAGATTACATACCACTCATATAATTATGGAAGCAAGCAGGTGTATCATGATGTATTTATTGTATCACCCATGCTTGTTACTCACAACACGTTTCAGGCTCATCATGGTGTAAGCATATGATAAAATGGTCTTATTGTTGGATCTCATGCTTTAGGTACTGTGGTCAATTTAGGCACCATTCCCAATGGCCTAGTTAATAAGCATCATCTCTGGAACCAGCTGATCAAGGTCTATCTCATTCTATCATTTCGGTGTTGCTACAAGCCTAAGACAACTGAAGACAAATCAGCAAAGAAAATTTCATGTCGAAAAGGTTTTATGGTTTGAAGCTTATTATATAACGCCATAAAAACTCACAATGTGAAATACGGGGGGCATAAGTGCATTACATATATGTAGGTAGCCTTAAGGCACTATCACAAAGACTCTGGGTAGTCCACGGCTGGGCTTGGCTGGCATTGTGGGGGTGAGTTATCATTATTACTTGCATTCCCATGTGGTGTGTTAAAATATTCACATACCAAGCTTCAAATCAAGTTGCTGACATAGCTCTTTGAAAACATTATACTATTATTGGAAATTCAGGCAATTTACAAAATAACCTGCAAATTCATCTATAAATTATATGAAATAAATGTTGAGGGTATAGCAGGAAGATAGACTGAATGAAATGCAGAGAATTTTTCAATTGAAAACTAAATTACATCTGCATTTCTTCTTCTGGAAAATTCCTGCTGATGAGCTTGAACGTTACTGAAAGATCACCCAAATCAATCACTGAGTTGTAACCTCTTCTTTATGTCAGCCAGGAGCTTCTTCTTGTACCTATACCATTCCATACTTAGTTTAGTTTTTCCATATTTATGAATCTGGTTGATTTGTATGGTTTAACTGCTTTGAAGGTTATTATTAAACGAATGAATATCTCGTGCCCACTCTTTTGTTGTTTGATGTTCTTTTCTTGGGAAAAGTGCTGTTCCTTGGATGAAGGCTTACTGCTTGAAAGTGGCAGGCCATTTGGAAGCGATTGATTAAGTAAGCCTCCAATCACTCTCTGTTATGCTCCCCATTTTTGATTTAGGAAAAATAGTCATGTCAGATCTTTCATTTGTTGTTCCAAATGCTTTATCCAGGAAGCATGGTTGTACGTAATTCACAATTCGGCCCAACACTACCATGGTATACAATCACAGAACATGGTATAATCCATATAATATCGATTAAATCCACATGATATGATGTCCTTTTGTATCAGGAGCTGCTCTTCCCACTTGAACCATACATAAAAACTGGGAACTCATCTGCAATTACACCGCATAAAAAGCAATCATTCCTCAAGAATGATCATACATGACCTAGTAACAATATAAATACCACACCTTTATGAGTCTAAACATCAACATAAAAATTCCATGAGTCCGCGATGACTACATCGAGAAAAAAAGCATGCATACATACATATATACATATATATATACATCATCATAATAATAATCGCAACAATTACCCGAGATATACATACAGTGTAGTTAAGAGATCCCTTTATCCGTGCACAGCATGTTTAACTTGTGAGAACGACATTTTAACCAGCAGGGGTCTGTCTTATCTATTGCTTCTTACATGCCTTTCATACTACCTTTATCATGATTTTCTCTGAACCTTATTTATCCCAATGGACCAGTGAGACTCAACCGTTGTCATACTCTTTTAACCTGTACGCGCAATGTTCATCTGATTATACTACGCATTGGGTTTGTCATCTCTTCCTCATTAAATTTCCACTTTCCCCACCAATTCTCGCGACCCTAAAAACAAAAAAGCGAAAAAAAATCAAGCAAGAAAAAAAATGATAAAACAATGAAAATACGACACCATAAAAAAGTGGCAAGGGTCATGCACCGGACACATAAAAAAATTGCAATATCACAAAATACAAAAATAAAAAAGACTAGAAACACACACCATGACCGTCCCCATGATTAACAACGAAAGATCAAGCGATGGTTATTAGTAACTGCATAAATCTCTTTCTGCCGAAATCGCCCTTTCACTTCTGTCGCGTATTAATTGATAAGCAACACAGGCATCTTGGTTACCTTACCTTGTTGTGCGAAAGGTTTCTATATTCAACAGCAATACACATATATAATTTCTCGGGGATTCCAATCCCTTGGCAGAATCTAGTTATAAACAGAATCCAGCTGTTATTCTTGTTCAATACCTTTTAGAAATCTATATCACATATTCATGTTTAATATCCAGATACATCAGGAGTTGAAGACTTCTTGTGTATGACGCTCGTAATTGGGTGGGTTTAGAAACATGTAGAAGATTTTCAAGTTGCTATTTCTATTTACCTTGATGCAGGTATGGTCCTTTTAGGTACACCACATCACTATTTTTTAGTTGATAATGAGTCGTTATGATACCTTATCCTTTTCACCACATCTGAAGAAACATGTTTTTTATAGTGATGTCTATTGAATACATTATTTAAGAGCCTAAAGTATTGTTTGTTTGAGATGGTAAACATGAATAATAATATTCATTTCATAATGAACCGAAAGCATTATATTTAGCATTACTACAACTTCATCACTTTCACTCGGTACATATCGACCAATACAAGCAAATACTTGTGTTCAGTACAAAAAATCTTAAAAGATCATTCCTTCGCTCACGTCTATGAACATAATCATATATTGAAGGTAACCAAACATTAAACACAACAGATGCTTATACAGCAACAGATAACCAAACCAAACCTGTTTATAATCAAACTCAAATCAAATATTGTGAGGATGCTATCTCACATACACTGATAAGTCCCAGGTTCGATTTTACACAATATCACAAGTATGTCGGTTCTGCAGGTTATGCCATAACCATCTACATGGAAAACGATGAATTATGAACCACTTTTTTAATAACACTAAATATAAAATGAAAATGATAATCATCATGCTTGTGGTGTAATGTATGTAACAAAAAGTTTCCTATCATTCATGATTATTTGTGCATGTACATAACAATAAAGACAAAATAACTGAATCCATATTGCATGGAACAAAAACAAAAATGAATGGTAGGCATGTACATAACCATAATTAACAAAAACAATCAAAACCGCTATAACATGCCTTCATTCCCAACATACAAACAGCATATAGGATGCTTCTCTTTTAAGTTCTGTTATGACATATCTGGCAGTCGCATCTCTTACTCTGTCTGCTTCAACATAGCTGTATGCCACCAGTAGCATTGTTGATGACCTAATTGCCTCCTGATGAACTTGAGTCCGCTACGGTCGTACATGCATAAAAACAATCGTGAAAATGCGTGCGCCAATAACATATATACGGCAAATACGCCGCATCTCGAATGCGGCAAAGCTGTCGCCAGAAAAACCACTCCCAACATCAACGCAATCGCTATGACAAAAGCGACCATATTAATAAATACACTGTACATACGCCGCAACAGCCACAACCTTGTTGCGGCCACAACTTCCCATTCCCCATCTAATCAAAGACAAACCATCTTGCTTTGATGCCGGGTATGTGATATGAATACCCTGGAAGCGAGAAAATAAACACCACACCGAAAATGAAGCCACTATGTTGTGGTGGTTTAAACTTCCCCTCCTCCCACATTCTGGAAAAAACTGGATGCAAGGTAACTTGTACCGTTGGTGCTAAAGTGGTCATCACAAAGGCGAACAAAAGTGGAACTAACTAAACAAGAGTGTCTTCTCCATGCTGGAACGCCAGATCCAGCCAGCACTTATGGAGTCAAACTGCAGGCAAAATTGTTGCCCGGTGGGATTAAATTACATTCACCTTGGTGTGGCCATTATTCGTAGCGATAAAACCCTCTGGTGACTTCACATGACAAGGAATCACAGCAAGGTGCAACATACCCCAGTGCGCCTTTCAGTGCCTAAGTTTTGGGAGAAACCATTATTTTTGGGGCTGAGAACAGACCATTCCTAGACTTCATGAAACTATAAATATGATTAATAACATGTGAAAAAATTCTGTAAAAAACACAGACTGGTTCACACACAATCAGCAGGCCTTTATTATGATAGCCATTCCATGAAACTTGTCAGCTAAATATCACATGTCCTTATAAACACATGGTAGCATGGGGACTTCATACTTTTGAGAATCTGTGGGGAGGTTTAGGTGCCTCTCTGCTAATATAAAACACATCTATTAGACTAACACATTCATTTCAATTCATTTATAAGCAAACATAATGAGATCCATATTAAGATCTGCAACTTTGCTTATGTAGGCGCCTGGCATGTAGAGAGTAACAACAGTAAAATAACTTATTAATATCACCAACACAAAAGAACACTTAACACAGAGCAATGTCTCTTACTAACATATGCAAAATAAAACCAAGTGAGGGACACTCACGTACCACTCACATATGAGTTTGAAAACAAACCAAGTCTCTCTTCCTTCTTCTGCCTTATTCAAAATTCCAACATGATGGATCTCATGATTGACTAAACTAACGAGCAAACCACTAATTCCGGAGGCTGACTTACCTCCAAACTCATGTTCGATTCCCACCATCATGGTGGACATCACTGTGATGTTGTCAGTCTTCCAGCTTTTCCTGAGATCTGGGGTTTTTTATTACTTCTGGGGTAAGCAGAATCATCCCGCTGCAATGTAGGTGGCACTTCCTTGGGCTTCAGGAGCTGTGCATAAGCCAACCCATGATTTTGATGGGCTCAGGATAATACTTATTGTCCAGGCTTCCAGGACTAGTAAATCATTTTCTGGCTCCATAACTTTTTTAACTGCAAGGCTAAGGTAGTAGCTATTGGCTGTGAGGCTTTTAAGCCATTTTTTTAAGCCCAAAGATTTCTACCACTGTGCTCAGCACCCTGAACATTGGGGCTTTCAGTCCGTTATCCCATGGCTCTAAGTGGTAGCATCAACCCAAACAATCCTGGGAATATCAGCACTGGCACAAAAAACCAAATGCTCAGCCCACGCTGGCTATGGAAATGAAAATCCTAAAAAAATATGTTCACTAAATGGGTAAATCCTCCCATATGACATGCTGAACAGTAAATGCATGTTCATGCATGCCATAAAACTAGAAGAGAAAATCATACATGAAACTTTGGTACTTTGGTTCTATAATGCTAGTGTGTATCCCCCTTATTATTATTGGTGTATCATGTAGTCCCCATAGTGTTATTATTGTTTTCCCCATAGGAGCCCATAATGTTGGTATTTGTGCCCTTTCATTATGTAGAAGTGTAATGAGTTGTTCCAGTTCTTGTAACATGCACAAAACTAAATACTAAGCCTTTAACCAATTTGGCAAACCAAGTTCAATGCTTTCCTAATCACAAAAAGAAAGCAAGAGAAGAAACTAATCAATGTGGCAATATCTATGTAGAGCCTGACTACTCAAACCTTTTATCTGTGTATTTCTTTAAAGTCAATACCATGAAATAGCACATTATTTCTCTCACTAAAACTTTTGCAGTTGTTGACTATCACTGTGATCACAGCTTGTGATCTAAGAAATTTTGGTCTAAATATAACCTTTTACTTCCCTTAAGCTTGTCCTGCCTTCCCTTCGCATTCCTAGGCTAATTGGTTCTAACATTAATGAGTAAATACCAAATAATTATTGTAATTCATCTCAAGAGTTTCTATTTATTTGTATAATTTTCTAATTATCTGGAAAATGGTGGTCATTCCCTTTAACTTTAGTGTCTCTGTGGGCATACTTAAATGACATAGCTTAAATATTTATAGTGAATTTTGAGTTAATTTATTTATGACTACTTTTGGGTAAATGGATTGTTGACTGTTTGACTCTATCACTGGATTCATGTCTCAGGATAAGAGACTTCATTAAAAATGATTCAAATTAATAATTTATTTATTCAATTACAACTCCATAAAATATGAAAACAATAAATTTCATTCATGGTGGAACTCTGCCTCCTGCAGCGACCACTAATAATTTCCTAAATACGCTTCTGTTAACTACAGTTGAATAACTGTCTGATTTGTCATGAGGTGAAATTACAGTTTGTCTTCCAGTTAATTAAGAAGAAAATTAAATCAAAAGCCTATATTGCATGTCATTTCACGGATATACATTTTAAATGTTTCTGCCCTAATTCTTGCTCCTCTCAACAAGAAAAGAATTGAACTCTGTCCAAGTCGGTACCTTTGGAATTTTTTACATCGACACTTCTCCAACGCTTGTTTTTCTTCTACAACTCCTGGCCAGATAAACCCCTAAAAACTAGTCATCTTTTTATTTTGAGGTGTAAGTATACCTAGTTCTGCACTATCTCTGAGAAAAATTTGTCTTATCAGCTACGAATCTCTGGCATCTCTGCACTACTACCAACTGCGATGATCTGGCAGCCATATAAAACTTGTCATCACCAACTTTTGATTTATTTGACTGCAGAAACTGACCCCACTGATCCTGCTCGATCCCTTCACCTTCATTTTGTGACCAGGCCTCTACACAGCTAGTTGAGCCACTTGACTGCTATCAGCTGGGATCATGTCCAAATTTATTCTCTTGGGATTATGTATTCTGCAATCCCCATAACTAGAGGTATGGATGCATGTTCTCCCTCTACCCATGGCCTAGAAATTCCCACTTATGGATGTAACTTTTCTTGGTGGATACCTCATGAGTCATCTATCATTATTATATTGTGGTTGTTCCACAACATTTGAAGACTTCTTATCAAGACTTCATTCAGTAATTTATGCTCCCTATCAACCAACCAGTCCTCTGGCCTTTTCACTCAAATCCTTTGATGCATCTTCTACCTACAGGACACACAAGTTTTTGACTTTCTTGCTGTTTGTTTCACCCATCCACTGGTGATATGTCTAAGAACACCTTTAATTTTTCTAAATATCACATCATAACCATGGTATTCAATAGTCTATGGAGACAAGGTCCTTATTTACAATCACGGAACACATAAGAAAAAATCCTTTGTTCTTCAGGGGGAACGGGCTCAGGTGACATACAACCTGAGCCTATATGGTTATTTTCCTATCATCTCCAAACCTCACTGTTCTAATGAACAATTATTTTCTTCTCAAAAATCACAGAAGAATGTCCCTTCGCATTCCCCATCATATGGAACAAGGCACCACTGTCAAAGTGTTCACATGCATCCAACCACAATGCGGGACATGGATTCAGCGGTACAAAATCAAGCTAAAACTATAAATACGGCACTTCTGCTCACTTTAACGCAGCTGCGATATAGCACCGGCTTTATGGGCGCGCCGGACACTTCGAGGCATAATGTCCACTGCTCGTGACAATAGAAAACCATTGAATTTGGACAAGTCTCTCCTGCCTTTTCTGAAAAATTCAAACTATTATGCTTTTATTCTGTCTTTTGAAGTTGTCTACAGTGCTCCTGTCTCTTCTTTCATGTGTTCTTGTTCCCAGGTCTCTTGTGGCTTCTTGCTCCCATTAAAGTGTCTGTGCTCTTCCAGCACTCTATGAGAGTCCTAGAGATCTAAAATCACCAAATCATCCTAGGATACTATCACACAACCTTCCAGGCTCATATCGACATTGATTGAACTTTTAAGTATTTTTGGGTATCTTCTCATCCTGCCTCTAATCATGATGTTACAGAGACATCTTTCCTTTGAAGTTACCTTCCTTGGTCACTTCTGTTCACTGAAGCAAAGCTGTCAAGGAATTCATATCATATGGAGTTTCTTTCACATGTATATATTATAATATGATCTTGAACTCCCTCTGTAAAGATCCTTCTGCTTCTGCTACCTTCTTCCATGAATCAAGAAGTTGAGAATCTAGCATTGGGCTTGGGAATGTTATTGGCTATAAATTCTTTAAATGTGTTTCCTAGAAACTGTCTGCCATTATTGCCTTTATAACAATTCAAGTTACTAAGATCTTATTAGGAGTCTCAGCTGCTCGAAAATTTTTATCTTGATGTTGTTGGGTCTGAAGAAACCAATCTACAAATTTGATGTAATTGTTCAAAATAAACTATGGTTCTTCTCTTCTGTTTTCCTATTGTATAGTGTAGAAATTATCAAATGGATTTAATTTACGCGGTAATTTGTCACTTTACATCCTTTAATCCCCCATCCACACATTGGAGGGTCTTTTCCATGACTTTGTGAGTAGTGACATGACCTAAAAACCACTTTGCGGTGGCATCCCTCTTTCTGAAAGGAAAATCGCATTCTATATTGGGCTATTCTCCCTTCAAAAAACCACCAAAAAAACCTTTGTGGCCGTGTTCCCCGGCCGGTTCCCGGCCTTCGTGCCCGATGGGAAATCACGAAAAGAGGGCGCGCGATTAGCGCTCCGTGGTCTGTTTATATGCCGAAGCTTAATAAGGATTGTTTTTAAAAATAAGGTGGAGAGGTTGGATTAATAATAAAATGACTCCTGCAAATATGGTTGGGAGGTTTGGCTCTAGATCTCCCCACACAGAAATGGTTTCCCTATCATCGACTTCTTGGGGATTAAGGCAGTCCACAGCCATAAGGTCAGCTCCCCGCCCGCCTCTACACAAAGCTTCCACCAGTTTTATATGGCTGTAATTGCCTAAAGTGAGTTTGTATGAGAGACTGTCGCCCGGACAACCCATAAAACTGGCCAGAAGCTTTGTCATTTCCGATGAGATTCATTGAAATGAGTGCTCCACTATCAGCTTGAAAGGAAAGATTAGAATGAGCTTAGGGACAGCATTTCTTTGTTTATTAATGATAAGCGACTTTGATTATGGTTTCATTCATACCATCATCTTTATCTTTGATGCGATGAATTACATCTTATACGGCCAGTGTGGTCCAGATTTAGATTCTGTGTTGTGCCTTCATTGCTTGTTTCTTTGCATATGTGTAGGTGTTTGAATACACTAAGAAGAGGAATCACGTCCCCATAGAAAGGTAAAACGTCATCCTTCCTTTGTGATATCGCGAGACTGAGGTAAGCAACATAATTTATTTTCATTTTGTAACTAGAGACATATGTCTTAGCGTGACTTGATTGTTGCTAGACGTCCATTCATCAGGATCTCTGCAAAGGTTACCTCTCCAAAAAATGGAGAATCGGTGAAGGAGTTGGTTAGGTTTTTCTTGTCTCTTTAGTTGCTTTTTTGATTTTCTGCTTTATTTTTTCTCTTGCAGTGCATCATTTAGGTGTGGGGGCCTCTTGACTCCCACCTTTGTGCTCCCCTAATTTGATCTTTTTCTTTCTCACTAATGGCTTCCAGTGACATGCTTTTGACCTAACATTCATGCCAACAGCGCTTGTATTGTGGTTGAGCCTTTACTTTTAATCTCTTTGGCCTCAGGTAGCTTGAACAGTGCTGATCTCCATGATTTCAGGGTTTTCTTGTTTTGAGCCTTGCAGGAGCTTAGTTTTATGGTTTTGGTGTCTTTTATTTTTGGTGCCACCAGTATTGGTTATTGTGACCTCCATCTCTAGGATTGTTTTACCTCTCTACTTCGATTTTGCATTGTTCTGTTCTGGGTTGCTTTTAGTGTCTTTGAGCCTACCGTAGAGTTTTTTGGTCTTCGGTCAACAGTTTTTGCTTCTGCATTTGTTTGGTGATTTTCCATTGTGTGTATTATTGGCTGGTCTTTCTCTTTTCTGTTCAAATTTCTCTTTAATGGCATCTCTTTGTTCAATTATGAACAGCATGGTCTTTGGGGTCCTCATGATTTGATTTCTCTTATTAATTTGGTATTCTGATGCCATTTTGTATTGAGTAGACTTGCTTGTCTTTATTCTACCTACCATTTATGGTATTGATGTCTGTAGTTTTCATTTTTGTTTGATACATTTCTCTTAAAACGTTGACAAAGTGATCTTTTACTTTTTGATTGATTATTGTAGATTGAAAACTTTTCTATGTTATTAGCGTTCATATGCTTTCTGAAGAGCTTTAATTTCTATTGTCGCGTTAAGAACCTGATGGTTCTTGTTTTTTTGCAAATCATTTTGTTTAAACGTTTGAAGATTTCAATACTATGATTATCATTCTCGAATAAAGTATTCTATTAACTTTCTAGTACAATAATGCACTCAAGGATTTTTGAGACTATGTTTTGATGGTGGGGCCTGAAATTGAAACATAATTGATCAACTCCTAAAATTTATTAATTGCAGCAAGAGCGACATTGAAACATTAACAAATATTTAGAGGTTTAAGCTGTGGTGTTTTAGCACTAGTTAAACTAATGGTGCTGTTCTCCTCATGGCACAGGCAACTCGTGTGAACACAGCAAAACTGGTCGCACATATATGAGAGCCCACTGGTTATATCACTTTATCATAGAAGCGAGGTCACACCCGCCCTTTGTGATACATCGGACACAACATTCGGAGATTTTCTGCTGCACACATCAAATTAATGGTTCATTTCTCTTTCATTTTTTGAACCAAGGTCATGTCTTGCAATTTATGGATATCTAGTACACCACTTTTGCCTAGGACACAGGTAGTCATTTTGATCTTTTAAACTCATTAAATTTGGATCATCGCGCTTGTCTTTCACACGTTTCGTCGAAAAAATAAGTCCACCTTTATCCATTTCTCATCTTAGCGCAGAAATAGTAAATTTTCTAAGTTTTAAATGTGTTAAAATTAATGTTGCGATCACATGCCCTTTTAAGTTTGCTTGGCCATTTAGGTTGATACCTTGGTTTCTTCACTAATGCTTTTGTGCAAATCTCTTCCTCTTTTAGTTACTATCATGATGTGCTTCGCACGAAACCTTGAATTCATCTCTTGGTATTCCATACCATAGATGATTGTGAATCCTTCGTCCTGTGAACCTCGTGATATGTTGTCTGCGAGTTTCACGATGGGGGGCAGGCTCTGCAGGCTTTGGTGATTCCGTTGAGTTCATTCAGCCACTTATCAATGCTTGGTTTGGATGGAGTGAGGAATATTTCCATCCTCTTACATCGGAATCACCTCTTTTAACATTGTTTTCTTACCTCCTAGTCCCTCGTCGCTCTTAGGGAGTAAGTCGCCGGAGTCGAATGTGAGACTCTTCGGTCCTTCTACAGTACATCTAGTGAAGATTGCGACTTTTCCCATGAGTCTTCTGACTACTTTCTTCTTTAATTATTCCTTTTAAGACAGATATGAATGCTTAAATGTGATTATATGCATTATCTTACTCTAATGAATGTGCGTCACGGAACGAGTTATTCATCGTTGAGGATGTCTCAAAATTTTCTCTGCGTCTTCTCTCCGTCTACATCTAAATTTTACTATTGAGCCTACCCTATGTAACGTGCATTTATACATCTATCTACAAAATGTTACTACTAAATGTCTGGGACACCGTCCTTTAAATAACATTACATAGCATTTGATTAGAATATCTATACCGAGAGTATCGGTTGTCTCTACAAAATTAGAACTAAAGGTTTGATTCATCTCCCAGTCCCAACCATCCTTATTTTTTCCCATTATGGACGGATGGTACAGATTTATGTTTTTCCATTTCGTCGATGAACGAAAGGCACACACTGCGATTTTCTGCTCCCGAGCTTATAAGTATGTTCGAGTTTTTGTCTTGCACTGGTGACATGTAAACCCTGCAAGACCAACACGAGGGCAAGCTTGGAACTGGCTGATTGTCTATATGAACATGAGGAGGCCAGCACACGGGCCTGTCTGACTGCCCTATAGTTGCTTGGGGTAACCTCGGGGACCCACGGGTGGTGGGGTATCGGCCAGGACCGTTGTGCAGTCTGGGGAAATCAGCTTATAAACACACGAGCAAGCTAGGCAACCTCGGTTTCTCTGCCAGTGCAGATGTGTGGCTGAGCAGGTGTCCCTGGGTCACATCTGGTTAGCCTGATTTATTGAGGGTGCAACAGCTGTCTCAAGTGGCAAATACTGCAGGCTGATGCTCCTCTCGACAGGTCAACAGCCCAGCTTTGAACCTTTGCTCCTGAATTCTTCCCTGATTCAGCTTGAGGTAACTGTAGCAGGTCAGCCTATTCGGCTTCCAGTGCTTCGCTCAGGCTGGGTCAGGCGCACCGTTCGACCGAGCCCGAAAAATCCGCCTTCTCCGTCTGGGGCAGCGCCTGCGTCGGATCCCTTGCCACGAACCACTCAACCCTGCGTGCCTGCCCGGTCTGCGTCAACACGCGTGTGAGCTGCTGCGGCTTACCTGTGGGTCGGAATCCCCTGGAGAGGTGAGAATGGGCGCAGAACAAGGTTATGCTCAGCAGGGGGTGGAGTATATAGGTACAGAGTGTTATTCAAGACACGACATGCCTTTTAATCCTTAGTTTCCTTTCCTTTCCATGTTGGAGTGCAACGATATGTCGGTGTTGTGATCCAATTCTTCACAATCCTTATTGGCCTCAGGTCTCCAGCAAGGGTGCACAGTGGCCATCCTAGGGTGAGCGTAAAGTAGGGAAGACCCAGTACATGTCTGACACCTGCATCTGTGGTGTTCAGCAGGCTTTCTTGGTCAGATGACTGAGATTAATGTATTTTCAGCGCATGCTATGGAACACTCTGCTACATTAATTTTGCAGAAAGTTCCTACGGTATCTTTAAAGAAATGCCAATATAGTATTGCTGGATTTTCTAAAACATTTCGATTACCATTCGTCTGGCCGGGGCGTATATCGTGACTTCTCTGAAGCAGAATTAAAGCCACTCACATATTCGATCATATTCATGGTCGGCGTCGTGTCGTCGACTAATCGGTTTGATACGGTCAGCTTTCTAGCACGACTGGTTCACCTGTCCTTAGGTGCTTTAATACCGGCAAATACCATAGCGCAACAGGGGCATGTACAGCGAAGAACAATAGCCATTCATGCCCGATGCCTTGGGTTGGTGTACTCCCAGTACGGCACACTATATGATATCTTGATTGATGTCTGGGCGGGGGGACATAAAAGGCACAGAAACACCTGTGGGTATGGACATTGTTCATTCCATCTCTTAGACTTCTTGGAAGTCCTACAATAGAAGTAGTCGTTGTTCCCATGTTATTTGTATTTCGCTCTCTGAAGTGCAGTGAACTACGAGGGTCGGTAATATTCGAGGCCAATCTTGTAGGAAGGCACTCCAAAAGGAAAAGAAGAAAGAGGTAGAGAAGAAATACAAACAGTATACAAAGCGAATCCTCCATTTATTGTGATGATGGTTTAGCAGCAAAGTACCTTGTCTGTGAAGAACCATTACCAAAAATTGTCAACAGCATGATCAATTTAAATCCCAACAAGAAGAAAACAAAAGGGACTCCACGTGGTTCTCCAAGGAACCCTTCCCATCTCGACGGAGCCCAAATGGTCAAACAACCTTCCCGCAATCAGCATGCCATTTGAGTCACCGTCTTCATGATGAATGGTCTTTGTCTCTAGTTCTCATTCGAAGGATTGTCTTTAGGATCACCAAAGTAAGTGGGAAGGAAGTCATTGATGTCCTTATTATATCACTGAAGTTTTCTGAAAGTTGTGGAAAAAGGAAAAGCTTGAGGTAACCACTAACCAACGAAATGGAACCACAATCTGCTTGTTCATATGGAGAAGGCTCTCTTTAAAATTTAGCTTTGTTCTTGAAAAGCTTTGGTGATTCTGATCTAGAATTTGGTTTGAATTTGAATGTTTGGGTGTATTCACCAAACGAAATAGGTCAGGCTGTTGAATGACTCGCAGGCTATGGGTGAAATGGTGGCTTCTGGATTAATATTTACCACCAGATAGCTTTGCCGTGAGGCTGTTGGCAGGAAAAAAATTTTAGATATCGAAAGCGAATGGAATGGTTCCCGAAGATGAAAAGTCAAAATCTTTCAACGTATTGAAAAAATAGTGAATAATTCTAAATAAGAAAGGTTAGAATTCTTTACTGTGTCAAAAATGTTGACAAGCGAAAACGAAAACGATTAAATTCTATTTTGTTTATATTGGTTAGAAAAAACATTTAAAATAATCACAATTGAAATAAAATTTATTTAGCGGTTTGGGTTTATTCTTTTTTCAATTATTAAAATGGAATTAGGTGATAACAAACAATATAAAACTTAAAACATGGGGATAGAAAAAGACTTATTGAGCGTAGTGGTTCACATGAATCCACACAGTGTTGACTTTAAATCTATCTCCGACCAATCCACAAAAAATTTCTTAAGCAACATTAGAAAGATCGATGTTATGAAAAAGTAAACAAAAAGTCTACCAATACTTCGAGAACAAGTGTTGTACAAATTCTAAACTAAATATCTTGAAAAAAATATCGAATTAGTTCACAAATCTCTCCCAACTATTTTTAGCGGGAATTTAAGTAAAGCCAATAAATACATCTGTAGACTCTATTTTTTGTATGGATAATTGATGACTGAAAGGAAAAATTCAATTGGATTAACTCTTAGTTGATGATGGGCATCTCTTGTCTCTTTGCTTCCGCTTTCTTTGTAGTCACAACAACAATTTGCAAATTTGAGGTCCAATGATACATAACATACATCCATAATATATATGTAAAAGCTAAATAGTTGTTGAATAACTATGTTTCACCATTACTTCTATTTTCACACTTTCTACAAAATTCCTCTCATTTGTGCACAATAAAATGCTGCAAGAAATATGTATATTAATTTTACGAAATTAAGAAAAATGGCCTCTAAAGATGTGCATGTATCTCTCATTCTGAAACCACTGTGAAAAAACATGAAGAGATAGATTTTTGGAGAATAGGTGCCTTGGAACAAAAACCTCCTTCAATTTTGTAAATGTATTTCTAATTGGCCACAATATTCTCTTTTAATGAAAATGACTTCTTGTTGTTTCCACAAAAGGGACTTTCCATGGTGTTTAATATTTCCAAAATATATTGGATGTATTAGAAAAGTGAAGAGGTTTTTGTAGATGACACTCTTAGTATAGCCCTATTTTTCAAAATATGTGAGTCCCCAATGGTTTCCAAAAATACTGTTCTAAAATATTGTTACGCAAAATGTTCCTTCTTGTTGTGTTTTTCATCTTTTCCTTTTTTTGTTCCTTTTATTCTTTACTTTCACTTTAACGAAAATCATTTTTGAGTGAAATTTATTTTATCTTTTCATTTACTGCCTCTATGTTTATTTTACTGTTTACCTTTTAATGTAAACTCTTTAATAACTTCATTTTTAACTTTCACTAGAGCTTTTACGATACTTTATGCTGATACTCTGTTGTTCTATGCTTTCTAACGCCTATCTATTTGAATAGTTTGATGCACCTCTTGATGGCAAGTCTTATGACTCATGTTAATATTTGTTGTCCGGATGGTCTTCTAATCACACGTAAACAAAACAAAATTGTTAAAAAGCAGCAACGCTGGACTACGGAGAGGAGTCGAAAAAAGGTTTGATTTGATTTTAAAGATGTCTGCCATTTGAATCCAGAGCCAGTTTTTGGGAGGTAAACCATGATAAAATTGGTTAAAAAAAGCTTCAAGTGGTGTAGCTAAAGTTCTAAAGGAACTTTTACGATTAGGTGAAAATTAGCAACAGGTGTTTGTGCACCATGGGTAAGCGGTTGATATTAGGTAAGTTTGAATGAAAAATAGTTGAGCAAGTATTTTGGTTATAGCGGATAATATTAGGGAAACATGCGGGGAGAATTTTATTTGAAAGGATGGTTGGAAAACTTTACCCAAAATTCAAAATTTGAATTTTTCTGTAACGAGAAGAATATTCTTTCTCACAGAAGTACAGAAATGATGAAAAAAAGCATTAGATGTTTTGTTTTTATTAGCCAACGAAGTCTAAATAGGTTGAGAATATTTTATTGTTTTGTGGGATGACGCTCGCGTACGGGAGGCGAGTCACGTGGCCGGGAAAAAATGTAAGGAGTGAGTGAGTGTTCCTTTTCTCGTCCGTCTTTCGCACACCATTCGACCCCGTACGTGCGCGGTCGCTTCGTGTATGCGCGGATCCCTTTGTTAAACAACGTGTGGGGTCTGGAGTGTGTCCGACAATCTTTCGCACCCTGCTAATCATGTTCGGGCTCGCTGGATGTTAATAACGATGAGCACGCACGTAAGAACGAAATAATCCATCACCTGGCGCTATGAACACGGGTGCAGGCACGACCCAAATGGAAAGCACATGCCGATTTGCTCGTGCCAGTATTTGTTATAGAAAAAGCATCTTTAACATAACAGCACGAACTTCGACGACACGCGAGGCACCCGCTGCGCTCGTTTACCGACCTCCTGCGGAAGAGCTTAACCGGCTGGCCGGCCTCACCGGAAAGGCTCGACCGGTCTGGATGCCCCGGCCTCACACGGAAGGGCACAACGGCCGAAGGCTACAACCCTCGGCTTACCTCTGTGGACCCGTTTCATCAATTTTCACCTTCGGATCCCAAAAAACTTCAATGAAACAACACTTGCGAGCCACATTTCATCATATTTTCATGGTAGGGACCCTTTCACTGCTTCTAAAGCACAAACATACATCACCAACGAATGTATGTACGGATGGGATAGCGAGCCAGCTGGAAACCGAATCGAATGTTTTGCCTTGCTTTGACTGGCTTCTCGCCTGTCTAATACATCGCGATGTCGCTTGCTCATCACCGCGCCGTCCACAGCCGGCGCATACCTCGGTGTATATTTCATTGCGCATACAGCGGCTTTTACTTCCAGCGAAGCTGTATATCTGGCGCACCTACGCGGCGAAGTAACGGTATGATCTTCAGGCCTGTTAAGACGACATCACCGGATCGGGTGTTTGGTTGGGTTACCTTTACTTTTGGCGATGATGTTCGCGCCAGTGTTCGCCTCATCACGGATCGTCACTCCCGTAAACAGGATCACAGCAAATACCGGTACATTTCAGATCCCAGAAGTCGCTTCATCTGTTTCTTCATGGTATCGCCAGTTTGAATCTATGACCAAACCTTCCCCTTTCTACGGATATTACTTCATGAGAAAGTATTCGTCCAGTGAACATCTTTTCATACTCATCAGCACTACAATGAATTTCATCTCCTTATATGGTTTGTCTCTTCATTGCCATGAGCCCCTTTTTTCAATACCATGGGCAAAAGCAATGCCATGAGCCCAAAACTACTGAGCCAGAGGTTAATAGGCGGAATCATTACCCAATACCATGGTGGTTACCCTTGAGTTTTGTACGCTGACGCTTTTGCTTATCTTGTTCGCAAACCGCGTTCACTGGTATACGCGACTTCCCCTAGGCGATCCGCGTTTTACAAAGACATGCTCTTTTTCATCATATTTTTGAGCACGTGCAATTCTTTTCTTCAGCCCATAACGCCCAGCACGCAACGCGAAAATACCCATGTTTTCCTTCATCGAGAACATGTTGGCAACTTCGCTTCGCCAGTTGTCAGCCATCTCATAGGTGGTTTGTCTTTCAGGGCGGCCGTTCGGCATCACTTTAATCATGAAGCATTATGTCATGTCGGTTTGTCGACATGATCACTGAAGTCAAAATAACTTCACCTTCAGGTGGTTCACTGTCGAGACAACACATGTCATCAGTCGCATGTCTTGTCTTCTTGTTGAAGGTTGCCATCGAGGACAACATCACGCATCATATTTCCAACAATCTCCCCTTTACGAACGAAACAGCAGCCATGATGGTGTTTAGTTACCAGCTGATTGATTGTTTAAAATGGCCACATGCCTTCTGTCACTCTCCCTGTTTTACCATGTCACTCTCTCCATTTTTGCCATGTCATTCAAACACCATGTCACTCTCCCCCTTTGTGCACTCAAAGGGCAAAGACACATCATCATCTTCTTTCAAACACCATGTCACTCCTGGAGTTTGACATCGAGAACTGAGATAAAACTAGCAGATCGAAACCGACACACACTCACCCCTTTCTCCTGCTTTGAAGAAGCGTTCTGAGATGCAATTCTCTTAAGACGACCAATATACTGATTATTGCTGAATCCTTGACAGCACTAATGAATTGCATGACTCTGTCAGTTCCTATCCCTGGCTATGCACACATAAAATATCCAACCAGAGTGGATTTACATATGAGATAAGTATAACCAGTGGGTTTACACATTTCAACTCTGTTCCACTAACGACAGTTTACAAAGTTTATTCCATTTCTAACAAGTGTTGGGACACAAAAACAGCTCAACTACCCAACTGGTGGGATTTAAAATTGACAATTCCTTGTGTTGAATATTACAATTTTAACGAATTCTCCATGAAGACCATTTCACCAGACTAATGTGCTTTAAAACCCAACACAGAAAATTCTCGAAAAGCCTGTTTAAATTGTATAATGTAACCTTTGCATTAGGTATTCACTTCATGCTCCCCCTAAGTACGTACATTAGCCGTGCCAAAAGACTAAAAATCCCCCTTGGTTTGTGCCGTACGAAAAACTTTATCCTTCGTCCGCTACGAGCATCTGTGAAAACAATGAAAGCAGAGAATTCACTGAGCGGAACCCCACAGAGATACAATAATTATGGAAGTACAGCATACTGAGCTGTGTAAAAAAAGAAGTGAACCAACCAAGAAGTGCCGGCCTTCAAACATACGCGGTCTTCGTGGGGGGCTGTTTATCACGGCGGCCATGTTTCGAAGCCCGCATCTAAGGCATCTTCACGAAAATTTCAACTGGATACGATTCTTTGTAAGGCAAAGACGGTGTTGACTTCTTTACGAGACATTTGGACTAGCTGCAGATGAGGGATGGATAGAACGCTTTAATTTGTTTTCAGCGTCATCGCGGTATAGCACGACAATAGCCAGCTTTAAGTTCATTTGTAGCATTAATACCGTCTTTCGAAGATATTATCATAGCATCTTCACATCGAGTCAACCAAATCATCATGTGGTCCAATATCACCATGATCTTCAAGATTTAACGCTGAAGTAACATACTGAAGGCAAAGTCTCAACCATAATGCTCGCGACATCGATGTCCTGTCGGCAACGAGCACACGAGGTAACGCACTCGGCAACGAACAAAATCATCATAACAGCCAGCTATTTTAAGTCGTATATCTTTTGAGCATGAGTATCACAAAAAACAAAGAATAGCGGTCATATTGCCAATAATGCAATCATTGATACCAACCTCACCGCCCCCTAAACCAGGTTATCTCTTCATAACTTGTGCAATGCAGGAAAACACCTTCAACGGCTTGATCATAATAATATCTGCATGATCTGTCTTCATCTCTGGATGCCAGACCTTCTGTATTGACGAATACTCTTCATTCACTTGAAAACCGACAAGACACATCCATAATCTTCAACATAAAGACATTAAGTATCATATCATTGTTAAAAACGAGAAAGCAGCATTTACGTTAATAACACAATTAATCGCGATCATCTTGATGCTCCCCCTGGAAACCTCTTCTCCAGGATATTGACTCTCGGATAATTTCTCTTTATCCTTCATACATTGTCTGCAGCGGTAATGACCATTCAGAACTATAGCGTGTATCTGACTGTTTCATAAAACCGCTTACGTCATGAAAAAGTGAAATATGAAAATTTCACCTTTCATCTTCTCACCTGTAATTTACCTGCAATACCATCTTTTTACAGTTCTTGACAAAATACATGGCAATTAATCAAATCAGCCATAGAGACATCATACATTGCTCCCCACAATGACGATACATTACTAAATCATAATTATCCCACTCAATCATAGTTAATCGATAAAAACTGGAAGCGAATGGCTGGTGGTCTGAATTTCCCCGGTTGATCGATCCTCCTTCTTTTTCCAAATTTGTGACTTTCAACTGTGGTATGTTGAAAATTGTCCACTTTCGGTCGTTCATCTTGCGTGCTTTCTCATCATCCCTTTTCTTGCAAACCTTCAACATCTCGTAGCCAGCCAGAGAAATAAACATAAGAATCATAATGAGTATTTCTATTCTTTATCATACACAATGTTGCTTTGTGTCCATGCTTGTTACGCGAAAAACAATATCCCTTGAAGAAACCATAGTACCTTTCTATGTGGAAGCATTTGTTTGAGGCGAAATATTCACTCTGTTTGCCACAACATGCCCTGAATGCGACGGCTAAAACATTAGCGTTGGGCCAGTTCATGCAAAATTCATGGGTTATTGAGATTGAACTTTGTCTCTTTCAACGCCAGGTTTGCATTGACATCCTCCAGTTGCCAGCGCTACCTTGTGAGCTGGGTGCTCACCGCGGTTTCATGGAAACCAGGCCATGTTTGATAGCGGGAAACGCGTTCTCGAGAATGTTGGCTAAGCAACATTGCTATCGTGAAACCTCAGGTTTAATCTTTTTCTTCGTTTACCTTTGAGAATATTTTCAGCACAAAGCTTGACATTGCTTTATTCATGCTGTTAACGCTATTCCATCTTCAGCGGCTTGTTCTTCAGATTTAGAATCTCTTCTTTCAGCGCAATCTTCATTTTGCTTCACATGTTTGTTTACGCAGCTCTTCATTCTTTGTTGGTTGCTACAGATCTTCTTTGAGAAGACGGTTGCAAAGCTTGAGCCTTCACCGCCAAAATGATTGCCGAGGTTCTTCTTTCTCGCGATGGCTATAAATCTTCTTCGAAGACAAAATGATTAAAAAACTGAGTCCTTCATCTTCTCTTTCATTGTTTTTCAAAGATGTTGGCAGATCTTTCATTAGATAACAGGATGCAATGGCTTCTTTGATACTTGTCACAATCATTTCCTTTTTCTATTTGATCTTTCATTTGTGAGATCATCTCTTTGTAGGTCAAGTTTCTTGGTCCTTATATGAACTTTAGGTTCTTCTTCCGTCTTGAAGACTTCTTCTGATCCACAATAACTTTCTTTACTATCTTTACTATTGTTTGCGAAAATCGCTGTTATTATATCATTTTTCTTCTTTGCCATGAGTGCTTGTAGATCCAAGTGGAATACTGTTCATCTTCTTCCGTTTTTATGTATGTATTTGGTATCTACTTTCCTTGAGTAACCTTCTTCTTTGCTTCTTATGCATGAGAACTTTTGTAGAATCTTGGTGCAAATCTTCCCTTTATCTTTATGGACACTTCTTCTTCTTCTTTTTATAATAACTCTTTTCTCTTTTCAAATTGTTTTCCTTTGTACTTTTCTATCTGGGGCCTTCCTTACTTCAGCGATAACTTTCCACATAAACATTTGAAGGAAGCTTCCCTTTGAATCTTCATTTCAGTTGAGCTTTTCTAAAATGCTTCTTCTTCGCTAGGATGTCTCTTTGGATTCTTTGACAACTTCCTTTTCCTTTCCTTTTGTGGATATAAAGCAGCTTCTCTTCACCTTCTGAAAGCCTCCTTGTCTCATTTCAAAAAGCGTTCAGTACCATGTAATTGAACAACTGTTAAGAACACAATCTTTCCTTTTCTAATAGCGAAAACTTGGAGTCAAATTTGAAGTCAAAAGTCTCCAAGGTATTTTCCACGGAAGCATGTCAATGCGGTTTCACCAAAATTTCTCCTCAAGTTTAATATCATCCAGACGAAGAAAAGCTGCTCCTTTTTCTCATCACTACTGTCTTCATTTTTATATTCGGAACTAAGGTTTGAGTTTTGCCTTTTTATTTGTGTCTCCTTCATAGCTTGAGCTGGTTTTATCCACTCCTCATCTTTACCACAGATAACGAGCACTTCATAGCAATTCGTTCAGGACATGCTTCCCAATAAGACATTCTTTGCTTTGGCATTGTTCTTCTTCTCTTTTGAACGCATCCGGTGGGAATACTTACCGAGATGATAACCACCTTCCACGATTACACATCACACCAAACTTTTGATCTTCTTTATCTGACCCTTCAGAATATTAGTTGCTTTGTTGAATCAGGGGTGTTTGGGCAGTACTCCTTCTTGACTTCCCATTGCGACGGATCTCCTTCAGTGATCGACTTCTTGGAAAGACCATACGATGCCCAGTTCGTGGGAAAAATATTTGAGAGGGGGGTGATGATGTTGCATAATGAAATCTTTTTTACTTTCATTCCTTACAAACCACCATACTTTTCCTTGATGCAAAACTACACAGTGTGTCACCGCGGATCCTTTGTAACAAACTGGTATACAGGGAGGTCAGATATACAAAATTAAATGTTGCTTATAATAATCATCAGACATTCATCGGATGGCCAACCCTTCGTAACATAGCTGCGTGGGCGGAGTAATCCACCTTTAAGCATACATAAATTTTGAAGTTTTGGAGCAGAGCAAATGGGAGAAAACCACATTGTAGTTGCTCAACCTTTAATATTTTTTGTTTCTGCAGAAAACACATCACCTGCTTCTGTCTTTAGCGCAAACTTGGCTGGCGGGCACTACAACGCTTGTTTGAAGCCCTCTGGGAGAACCTTCTGACCAGTTTGACTCACAGAGAAACTCGACCCAGTCTGAACACATTCCTCACAGAGAGCTACAACCCCACCAATGTGGCCACAACCTCATGCCTCTGTGGACCTTGCGTTTCATGGTGCCCACGGATCCAACAACTTCTAACAGAACAACACACGGGCCACATTCATCCTTATTTTCTCTTTGGACCCTTTCACTGCTTTAGCTAGCTTCATACATGCGAACAGATACTTGTCTTCCCCGGTCGGATGTGAACAATGAACGGATGGAGTCATTTCATACCCCGCGTGAAACCTAGTTTGCGTAAACGCCTTCAACGATGTACACACGTATATACATACCGTCCACACAGCCATTTGATATATAGTTATATTTATTCCTTTCCGCTTTTGTAAATGGTACGTATATCTGTACTTCTCTGTGACGAAGTAGCCGTATGAATCTTCAATTATTCTTAAGACGGCCGCTACCGGATCGGGTATTTGGATGGGATTGCACCCTTTTGTGCTGGGCAGGTGGTGGCACCTTGGTGCCCAGCTCATCCAGTCTAATGCTCACTATGTGGATCTGTAATCTGCAGTGGCTTTCAGATCTAGAAGTCCCGCTTCATCATTTCTTCATAAGTGCATCATAGATTTAGATCTATCAACAAACCTTTACCCTTTCCATACAGATATACTTCATAGATAAGTATTCATTCCAATTCAGACATCTTGCTCATACTCACATCTTTTGCACAATGAATTTCATCTCCTTATATAGGTTTATCCTTTTCAATACCATGAGCCCCTTTTTCAATACCATGGGCCAAAACAATACCATGAGCCCAAAACTACCTAGACGGGGTTAATTAGGCGGATCATTACCCAATACCATGGTGGTTACCCTCGGTTTTGCACTTTTTGAGCGCTTTAGCCCATACGCTACTTGACACGTTCCTTTCCGCGTGCATACACGACTTCCCCTAGGCCAATCCACGTATACAAAGAGACATACTCTTTTCATCATATTTTGAGCACATTCTGAATTCCTTTCTTCATTGCCTTCTGTACACACTGTAGAAACACCATATTTTCTTCATCAAGAACATATTCTAGCAAGGACAACTTCATTAAGTTGTCATTATCTTCATCAGGTGGGTTGTCTTTCAAGGACAGCATTCAGCATCATATTTTCAACAAACATTATATCATATCAGATTTACATCATTTACTAAGTCCATCAAGTCAAGAATAACTTCATCAGATGGATTGCCATCAAGGACAACACATGTCATCAGTCGCATGTCTTCATCTTCATTCAGAGGGTTGCCATCAAGGACAACATCCTGCATCATATTCCCAACAGGAATGGTGGTAAGCGGTTTATTCCGCACCACCTTTGGAGGAGGGTGGTTTTATGTGAATCGACAGCGATTCCACAAATTGAATGACATGTGGTCAGGACACTATTTGAAAACCGCTTTGATTTCACAAGTTATCTATCGGACGAAGGATGTGCAGCGAAATGAACGAGGGTCGTGGATCTCTAAGCGGGCAATCAAACGGTGATTTTGGACAGGGAGATGACATAGGAATTAATGAGCGGGCCCGACGCGTTTAATATCCATTAATCATTCCGGGAGGATTTCGATTGGCTAGAAAGATTATTAATTAATCCTGATGATTACTTAACCTCTTCACGTATAATGACGGTGGGGGGTAATGAATGGGTAAATTTTTGAAGTTTGATTTGAATTTATACTTCGGGTTTTATTTTTCCGTTTTAAACATATAAAACATATGCTTAAAGCCTTTTTCTTATGTTTTTATTATATGGTAATAAACCGATATGATTTTTTTACCATAGGGGGCGGGGTTGATATATACAGATATATTTTAGCCAAAGGGTTTGTAAAGTGGATATTTTTATTTGAATATGTGGGATTTATTTAAATTTGGCTTAAAATCATAATACAAAGGTTTCTGGGATATTTATATAGGAGGAGTTATATACTATAGGAAAAAGATTATTTCAATAGGGATTTAATAAATAAATTAGAGTTAATATGATAAATGACAAGGTAAACTCAAAGTACTTTAACATAACCAAGGAAGTGAAGATTTTTAAAAGAAAATTGCATTATCATAACTTCATCACTTAAACTTATAATAAAAAGTAATTTTGAGAGATTTTTATGGAATATTGCATGATTTTCCTAAGTAAAATGGGATTTTACTTAGGAAAAGCTTTTTGAGAAGTGGATGAATGTTATAATGGATAATTTCAAGTACTTAGGTCTTTTCAATTATTGGGCCAAGGGTCCGGTCCCTCCAAAAGTCAAGGAAATGCCTTGAGCCCCTTTAATCTTCAAATACTTTAGCACTTAGGGGAAATTAGTGAAATGTTTAGGGAAATGAGAGGGGAAGTTAATAATTTGACTTTGCTCTGCTGGAAAATTTTTCCAATGTAGTATCTGCCTTCGTACTTGTGATGAAAGTAAATTTGATCACATTTAAACCATCATTCATCACATGTAATTCTGTAACAACATCTACCTACCCTACCTATTTTACTCTACCATTTTCTCTCCTTTATTAGGGTGCACTTAGACTGGCAAACCCTTATCACACTTTTCTTTTTCTTTTACATGGCAAGCCTACCTAAGTCTACACTTATAACATCCAAGGGCTCAGATTAAACTGTTGAGCTCCTTTTATTAATTCCACCTATCTACTTATCTACCAAGATTAAACTGTTTGGCCAGATATTTATTCTCTATTCTACAACATGAAATTGAAAAATGAACTAGCCAAGCTTAAACAGTTCGACTCTTCACAAATTGTGGCAAAATTTTACCAAGCTGCACATAATTGCTTATTACAGAAAATGAAATAGTAGTGGCATTTGGACCTGCACACTTTCCTTGGAATTTATTTTGATGGGGTTCATTTTCTTTCAATTTTTTGCCCATTTTTATTTTTTCACCCTTTGATTTTTCTTTTAGGGTATACCCTCTTTACAATTTTTAAATTTTTTGATTTTTTGATTTTTTTGAAAATATGGAACACTTTTGCAACAAGAAAAAGGTTTGAACAGATTGCATAGTTCATCAAGTCAATCATGAAAAATGACACCTATTGGTATAGGAGTCTAACACTGGCTCCACTTGGGGATGGCTTTTCCTGGTGAAAAGTCAAGAACAACAGGTCAGTTGTCCTCATCCATTGACCTTGGTGAACCAGTAAATGTCTTATGTCTTCTGCAAACTGAAATCTAATCTGCATGTGTGGTGTGGTGTGATTTGTAAGCGTCTTTCTACTGATTGGACCTTCCTGATTGTGCATATGTCTATTACTCCTTTTGTCAGTTTCGCAAATGGTGCCTCTCACAGTACCAGGAATCTGTCCTCAACAGCCTGGTTAATCTACGATCCTGTTGGTGAGTTATTCAATTTGCAAGGTGTTTGTCTAGGGCCTACCATAAATAATCTTGCAGAGTATATTTTTTTGGAATTATTAAATGAGGCTGTTAACCTCGGTATTCATGCATTACTTGTATATCTGGACTCAAAAATTTTAGTATTACAAATTAGTGGTCATTATTCAGTTAGAAATCCATCCATTTAATGACTGTATCTACGTATTCGTTTACCGGAAATAAATTTTGATTACATTACATATCAACATATACCCAAACATATAAGTGCGTTAACAGATGTAGTAGCTAACATGGTTTTAGATAGACATTTATGCAACTTGTAAAAACATCATCATATGTAAAAGATCCATCCAGAAATAGATATATATATATGTGTGTGTGTGTGTGTGTCGAATGGTTTGCAGTTTCTGTACATGACATAAAATAAAAAATATACATGTATGTTTTAATAATAGCCGAAGACAACACGTCTCTAAAAAATGTGCAAATGAAAAGCCCTAAATGACTAATCAACATGGTGCTCATGGTAGCATGTCACCGCCTGCACCAGTTGCCTCAATGAATGATGAAGGTGACTAGGCACCCCACGGTGTGTCGCTAATAAGCCAATGGGACGTCTGCAAGAAGAGCATAATCTGGGATCCCATGTGTGATACCCTCCAAGTTCTGAACTAGCTCACTCCCCTCGACATCCTCACCTTGAGGGTCATAGGTGAGTGGGGTCCTCTGGACGATGGGCGACATCCCGCCAGGCCTCTCTGGGCCAACATCTGCATACACATAGAATTTTTTGATAGAACATGCATTTATACCCAAAAAATCATAAAATACGTAAAACAAAAAGAGTCTTACCCAGCTCCTCGTCCCAGTCTTCCCCCTTCGGGAGTGGAAGATCTAGGTCTCTCGTGAAGTCAATATCAGCATAGGGCCAGTCCTCCACGATGATTACCTGTTGCCGTAGCCATATAAAGAACTTGGGCCTCCATGAAATTTGTTGGCCCCCTCCTAATCTGGGCATGAGTGTTGCCCATCGAGCCATCTTTCGCTCCCTTAATGGTGGCTTGGTGACTATCGCCCCCTAGCCTATAAGATTGGTATTCATTCAAGGATGAACAATATCAATATAGATCCATACCAAAACTGCTTCATTTTGGACTTCTTTCACTTCGTCAACTGCTGCTTGATGTTCATTGTTACAGCAGTGGCCCAATCGAATAGTGTCAGGTTCATGCATTCAGATGCTAAGAGGAGCTGCATTTTTTTAGCCTCATGCGGTGCCTGCAATCTTGTAGCCTGCATAATGGTAAGGAGCACTACTCTGAGTGCTATATCAGGAACCATGTGGATGTCTACCTTCCCACTACCCGATCCAGTTCGTTCCCCTGGGCGCACTCTTTCCATCACCATTGCCATTTTTTCACCAGATGGCCTAGTACCTGTCAAGATTGCAACTGGACCTCTGCAGGACAATCCAGTTATAAAGTAAACATACGATACTTCGAGCTCCAATACTTGGTCCCGAAGCCTAAATTTCTCCTCGTCTTCGTCCAAAATACTGATCAAATACTGCAGTAATTTGGGTTGTGCCCTTAGACATGGTGTTAGGAAGAACTTCTTCAAGCCTCAATTTCAGAGAGCGGTCATGCATGCTTCGTTCTCCATGGCCATTTCATCTTCTTCACTATGTTCCCTTTCTTTCCACTCGATCACCATTGTGACTGTGTATCTACACCAAAATGGTCATAAACCCTTCATTAGATCTTTGGAACACTTAGAAATTCAGCTGATTGGTTCACATTTTGTTAAATTTAAGTGGAAATTTAGGTTGCGCCATTGGCGTAACTTTTTTGCTAACAGTCGTGCCAACTTGCGCGACCCCTTTGTTAAAAGGAGCCAATTGGCACGGATCCATGCCCAATACCTGCGCCAATTGGCCGAGCCTTAAAATTGCAAAGGTTCCCTTAGGGATCCAAAAAATGCAATAGAATTCTATGAAAAATAGATTAAAACAAAGCTAAGGGAAGCACCTTCTACCTGAAGAAAATGAGAACTAAAACGATGTACTGGATCGTCCACGATCATCGCTGCAAGTTCACACAGGAAAAACTCACTATTTCTCTCCACAAGGGGTAAAAAGTAAAAGTAAATATGTTTTTAATATTTTTGGCATATTTATAACTTTTCAAAATTAAATTAGGTTTTGAAGGTCATTTTTCCAATATTTTATTATATTTTGTTGAAAAATGGGTTTTACGGTTGCTTTCTTATTCTGCAACAGATTTTCACGTGACTTGAACGATGGTACGAGTTGTATTTTATACTTTTTCAGACTTGGTAAAAACACGAAAAAGTCATTACTCGAGTCACCTTTTAGCTCTTTTCTGGCCCTCTAAACATGAAAAGATTGTCGAGTCGCTTGTCGTTTTGATCTCATTAAATTGGCTGCAAAACGACATCTACCGAGTATACTTTTACCCCTTTTTCGGGCTGGGATTGATTATTTACGAAAAAGGAATACCCTAGCTGATCGCGACTAGGAGGTTTTCTCAGACATAGTTTTCTACCTTTTTGGATCTGAGGAACTATCTATGAAAATGGATTGTTGGAGTTTACTTTTTCGCTGTCTTTTCAAACTCTCTAAACATGAAAAAATGTCGAGTTCTTCCTTTTTCAGACTCGTTAAACCCTGATGACATCAGATTCCGTCGTAATGATGATACTCGAGTTCCTCCCTCCTAGGGCTCGTTAAATGTACTAGGTTGGATTTGTCCGAAGGATGAACTTATAACATAAGCATATGCTATCCCCTTCAAGCTTGTTTTCAAAAATAATTGGGGTACTCGCCAGAAATGGTGTGGAAAATGAAACCAGTATCATCTTCATGTCGACAGTATATCACTCTTGAACATGGCACTTGTCTGCATTCATGTCGGGTTGGGTAAGTCTCGTCTCGTTCTCATCTTGTCTTCATGGGTTTGGGTAGTCCCTTTTGACCGCTCATCTACTCTTTGCCTCGTCGTCATGACCTCAGATCTTTTGATGTCAAATACTGCCAAATCCACTTTCGTGCCGCCGATATGTTCAAGAGAATTTGACCTCTACAGTTTTTAGCTCTCCTCTGATTCTCATCTGATCTTGCTTCACAAACATTATGTTCCTCTGTCTCATGTCGATGATGTGGAAAACACTATGGCCCACCTTCGGTCAAGGTCACTTCCTGTCGACTCCAGCTCATTATCCAGGAAGCTGATCTAGAGACTCCTTTCAAGTACCTTGGAGCATGCATGCCTCAACGGTAGGTTCTTAGAATTCGACGTAAGGTTTTCATCATTTACCTTCGATTGAATGATTTTGCAAGTGTTCAACACTAGCTCACTGTTCACATTCCGTGGATTGTACCTATATTACCTTGAGAGCCATTGTCATTATTGGTGGCACCTCTCACGTCTGTTAACAGCTTTCATCATTGGCTGGTAATCAGATGATGTTCTTACATGTTTGACTTCAACTCACTTATTCACATGCTTGGACTTGTACTCTATTCAGTTTGAGATGGAGCACAAGACCCTAGATTTTGTCTGATGGAATCCAGGATGCAAATTTTTTGGATTATCATGATTGGCTACATGACTCATTGATTGGATGGATGCGACCATACCTGATTCTATTCAATGATCGTCACTAGATGGTTGTTTCCATGTCTCGGATCTTGATTATTGTATACTCTATTATGGATGGTATTTCCAATACCACTTGTCTATGCAGGATTTCCAATAGTAGTGTTTTCAGTTGGGCACATTCTCGTAAATCATTTCACCCCTCTCTCTCTCTCTCAAGCCTCATGCTTTAGGGCGCATATGTTACGCAGTAATTTTTCACCATCCCTGCAATCCCCCATTCCTCACATTGGAGGGCTTTTTCTGTGACCTGTGAGTAGTGGCATGACCTGAAACCACTTTCATGGCATCCCCCTTTACAAGGACAATCATTCCTCTGAAGACAGTTTCCTATGAAAAACCCTAAAAGTAGACCTTTTGGCCTTGGTGTGATCAGCCAGTTCAACCCACGCGCCAATCGTGGAAATCAACCAAAGATGGCACGCCAACTGGTGCTTTGTTCCAGTATATTGATTGTGCCAAGCTTAATAAGGGTTTTTTTTTTAAATAAATGGCGGAAGTTTGATTCCAACCAACTCCTAAATGAGTCTCTAAAATAAGTTGGGAGGTTTGGCTCTGGATCTCCATGTAGGGGAAGTGGTTTTCCACCTATCATGGAAGCTTCCTTGAGAATAGGGCCAATCCCACCATTGTAGGGATCCCAACTCCCCTTCCACCATCTATATAAGCTTGCCATTTTCCCTTAGCAAGCTAGTACTAAGAGCTGAATCTGTAGCAAGGAGACTATCGCCAGACAACCCTTGAGAGCCAAGCCAAAGAGAGAGAGTTTTGTCTGATTTCTAATGAGCTTCATTGAGACGTGCTCCACTATCGACCCTGCCGAAGGAAGATCCAGCGTTAGAGTTTAAGGTTGTATCATTCCTTTGTTTTATTAATGATAAGTGATTTTGATTATGGTTTCATTCCTGTATTTTTATCTTTTAGGCAATGAATTACATCTTCTCTGACTGATGTATAGCTACAAGATTTATATTCTGTGTTGTGTATCATCATATTTATTCACATATGTGCAGGTGTTCGGACGCACTAAGTGGAAGTATCATGATCTACCGAAGTGGAGGACAAGAAGCATCATCCTTCTTTCAATGACCATCGTGTAGGACCTAAGGTAAGCAACTTATCATTTCTTGTCACTTTGTAACTAGAGACCTACGTCTTAGCTTGACTTGATTGTTGCTTGACCCGATCTAGGCTAGTAGGGATCACCTCTGTCTGTAGAATGGATTTACCTCTCCAATAGGATTCGACCTGATCTTATAATGTAGTAAACCAAAATACTGAATCACTTCTACAAATTTGCAAAAACAAATTTCAATAGCATAATCACAAACAATCAAGAGAAATAAAGAATCAATTGCACAACAAAATATGTATCTTTGGAGAGAAACTTCTCATAACCTTGTTATCAATATATTGCATAAAGTCAAGACCATGAAACAATACAATGCTTTTCTCTCATGGAGAAACTTATGTAGTCTGCTAACTATCTCACTCTAATATCTAACATGCGATCTAAGTAAGTTTGGTCCAATATTTAACCTTTTTCTTTCCTAGCCATATTCTACCTTCCTTATGCATTCATGGGCTAATTGAGCCCCTATTAACTAGGAAAATCCAAAATAATCATTGCACAATTTGTCTAAGGATTCTCGATGACCTCGTTCATGACCTATAAAATGTTTTAATTATACAACTGATAGTTATTGTCCATTTAACCTCAATCCCAACTAGGCCTTCCTTATAACTGACATGGAACAACTATTTATAGAAAATTTTCAGTTATCTGACTGATCACTACTTCTGACTTGAATCAGATTTTATTCATTGGACCTATCACTAGATCATCTCTGAGTCATAACGAGTTAACCTGATTTTAACTCAATTAGTTGAGTTAACTAATTGCAACTCACAAATAACTTTAACTAGACCCCCTAAAATCATGGGAGAATTGTACATGCCTCCTCTCTAACCCTCAACTCAAATTTCCTAAGGTAACTATGTATTGCTAACTAAGTTAACTACTACAAGTTTTCATGAGATGAAATACAATTTATCTTCCAATTTAATTAAGGGAAAAAATAAATAAGAAGCCCCCTATGGTGACATTTCTGGGTGCCATTTCTAGATGCCATTTTCAATGTTTCTTGTTTCCAATTTCAACACATTATTATTTTTTTTTCGGCTCTGATTATGTCATGACCCCTATGACTCCTATTTATAGAAAGGAGGTTTTGTTATTTCTATCATCCAAGAATTGTTCATTTATATATTTTAAAGGATCTTTCCCCCTCGAAGAGGATTATTTATAAGTCATTGATATATCTTTTCTTCTATTTTTTGAATGGGTTACATAACTATGAGAGCTTTGGATACTAGGGTTACGCTTTTGAAAAAATGACATCTTGGAATTTTCGCTATATTTTTTTTTCTACGAAAATTCAGACACTAAAATGGAAACCACGTGGAGTATAAATATTTATGAACTTGCTTCTAGAATTTTAGATCTTGGATCACTATATTTTTAGAAATATGATCTAGGGAATTTAGGGTTTTTGCAGGTTCCAAAATTTAGTGTCAAATAGGTGACCTAGGGAAAATCGTAATAAATTTCGTTTCATGAATAAAATTTCAATTGTGTAAAAAGTGGAAGAAATTGCATGATGTTTAGTTTTTTTTTTAACAATTTCAGGGTTGTAGGTCAAAACAATGACACATGGCATTTCTTACAAGTTCTCTCCACTGAACTAGTCTATAATCAGGTCATCATGGGAGATCGAGCATAACTTTTTCTTAAACAATCCAAATTAGGTATGACCTGTGGCATTGGAAATAAGTCTCAAATGGATAATACATGATCTAAATTCAAATATTGGGTATCTGAAATCATAGAAGTACATCAGTTTTAATACTGAGTTCCTCAAAATTCAGAAAAAGGTGTGTATTTTTTTTAAATTGCGTAAGTTTTGTTTGAAAAAACAGTTGGAAATGATTCCAAGGGAATATTGAAGCATACATATCAGTATTGGGTTATAAAAATTCCTCCAAAAAATAATTACACATCCATTAAGCCCTCATAAATCTCTACTATGACACATCAAGAGGAAGAATTGCAACATGATATATCAAAATTGCAAGACCAAGTGCGACGAATTTCACTCTCGCAAAGAGTAACCAAAAATGAAATACAAGTAAAAATGTAAGATTTTAAGGATGGATTAAAAGTGGAAATGGATGGTTTAAAATCAAGAACGGAATCTAATATGGATGTTTTGAAAATATAGATGGTAGGTTTGAAGGAATTTTTGACAAAGTTGTCGCAAGAATGGCTTCCGATGGTGACAAGGTAATCCGTGAAAATCATGATGAGGTGAAAAGGAATTTGAATTCTAATTTTAGAAACTCCAATCATGGATTTAAGAACCACCACATTCCAAATATAGATATGAGGAAGTTTTATGGAAAGGATCCGATAACATGGAGATTATAAATGGAGAAACACTCACAAAAGGTACTCATTGCAACTTTATATTTATAACCAAATGAGTTTGTAATATCCCAAAGGGATGATGCAGTAATAATGAAGCACAATATAAGAACTACAACAAAGTAAACAATAAATATATATACACATGAAAATGCATGGAAATAGCTGAGCCATTTTATTATATTGTGGGTGAAAAATCAAGTACAACAGTGCTCAAAATATGAGACATTCAAGCCACAAGGTGGCCTAGAATGACCTTGCAATGATTTCCCAAGAGGGACTATGTAACTACTGCTCTGCTGGAAGGTAAAATGCATTGTACCTACTGCAACTGTTGGGACTGCAACTGCCTGAAAAATAGAAATTCAGATCTAGGGAGAATGGGAGCTCTGATGATGTTGAAATTGTAGATCTGGGCTCAATGATGGATTCGAAAGATAACCCAGAAAGGGTTTCTCACATATGTAAGTCTAAGACAACCAAAATCTTATGGATTCACATATATTTTGTTGGGAATGAAGATTTGAAGCTAAATCCAATGATATGATGGCTGCAATAGTGCACAATCAGAGCTATGCAAGAAGGGTTGATCCCTTCACTAGATCCCTTGGATAAAAGATCAAGATCTATCTCCTCCAATATCCTCCACTGAAAATAACTGGTGGGTGAAAAAAAGCTTCAGAAAATTGCACTATAACAGAGGGAGGCTCATTAGCCTACTGCTAGATGTGTCAAATCAGCTCCGAGTGATGGAAACAATAGATCCAGTGTGAGGAGATGATCCCTCATAGGGTTTCCAGCTGAAATACTAGAAAATTCCTTCCTCCAATATATCTACAAGAATGGATTGTGCAATCCTTGAAGGTATTTCTATTGCATGGAGGTAAAACCAAATGTCCTAAATGAAAAAAATAGATCATTTTCTCCTGAAAGGTTGGATCTAAAGAACAAAGTGGTAGGATGAATCCTCCAATGGTTTCCTAGTTGAACGCTAGAAATAACCTCCTAAAGATGGCATCAATGCCTAATAAGGAATGAAAAACGATCCTCTTTCCATAGATACTTAAAGAAAGAGGTGGGATTCCCACTCGGAAACACCCTGTGCTAAATAGCACTTCAAAATCTGCTAAATAGCTCAAGTTTGCATATAAATGTCCTAAGATAAATCTAGATCTAAACAGATCAAGAAATGAATAATCCAAATCATGCCTTCCATTGTGCCTTCACCTTCATTATATGCATGAGCCTTCCATAGCCTAGGCCCACTCCAAAATTGCATTGTATATGTGGAGAAAGTCTCCATGTTTTACTATGCTATTGATTCATGTCCTCCATCATGTTCACATGGGGTGATCACCCTCTCCATCATATGTGCATTAAATGCATCACTTCCTCCACTATCTTATCATAAGTGCTTCATGATATTCTTTGAATGCACTATGATCTCAGTTCACATTATCAAAGATCCTCATGATTTTATATTTAAGATCCATGATCTTATTTGACTATTTCATCCTCCATAATCTATCTCATAAATGAGACATGATCTCCATTAATGGAGTTTGTCCACTACTCCATGTTTTCAGATCTAGATCTAGAATATCCACACACACACATTAAAAGTGGATTTTATTCAGCTTTGAGGTTTGTGGGTCCCTCCACCCTTTTATTTACTTAGTTAATTAAGTTTATTCAGGACTCTAATATTCCAAATATGATGTGAAAATTTGGGAATATTAGAGTCCCCCGAAAGAAATGTTGCTTGTCCTCAAGCAACTCCAAAAATAGATAGAAGTCATCTATTCCCCTCCAAATGGCATCCATATAAGGAAGGCTTCCCCCATTTTCTGCAATGTGATATGCATGTTTGGTTCCAAATTTGTCTTTCCAAAAATATATAGAATGACCTCCAACTGCATGGTTAGATGTCCTCCTTCCACCACGAAATACCAAATGACAGCCATATGATGTCCAACATCATCACTAATACATGAGATACATAAAATAAAGTGGCTCTTTCCACAAAGGAAAACTCCATCTCACAATGCATCTTTCCATCCCATGCTTTATGAATTTGATTGAGCTTTGATATGCTCTCATCCTTATCCATGTTGGCCTTGTTGGATACAAGCATCATTCCAACTTTATGCAAAAGAAGAAAAAGAGATATATGGGTAGACAAGGATGTCAAACCATATTCTCCCAATAGTAGCCACTGGATTAAGGCCTTTTGCTACCATACCCGATCTCTTCCATGTAAGATGGACAAGCCAAACTCCCATAAAAGAAACCAAAGCAACAAGAGGTCTTGTTGCTTCCTCTTCTCCTCATGTGCATCATGGAGTAAAAACATACTAATAGACATGTGGAATGTCACATTATCCCAATACAAGAAAACACCATCAATACACATCATGAGAGCATCATGCCAAGTTCTACCCAATACAAAACACATAGACATAAGATATTTCATGTGGTGGCCAAAATTTCTCAAGGGAAACCAAAATGAACATGCCTTCTTTTGTTGTATTCTATCATAATTTGATACAAAAGGCACAAATCAAAAAAATATGAGTTATTGGGTGGTAACCATACTGACCCAAGGGAAGCTAGTGTAGCCATTCCTCCTTCCTCGTTTCATAAGTGTTTTTCAAGGCATGGATCAAAGAAATAGGAGCCTTTGGGTAGTGACAAAAATCTCCCAAGAGAAACCAAAGTAACCAAGCTTGCTGGCCCATGTCAAATATCTGCAAGTGGTCATGCAACCCCTTTCTTATCATCCTCACCCACTCATCCCAATGTGGATGATGAATGATGTACTGCATAATCATGGTATCCTCCCTTTGTAGAATACCATCTTCCCCAAACTGATGAAGAACTTTACACTTCATGAAACATTGAAGTGCACCTCCAATGATATCTCTCAAGGAGATTCTCTTCTCACCAAATGCCCTCTAAAACCAATGAAGTTTTGGATTTGCTATAGGTAGAAGTTTCTCTTTGAGCAATGAGATGCTCATTGAGAATGTGTCATCTAGAAAGGAGAAAATATTCCTCATCTCAAGATGTCTACCATCTACCATATTTACCTCCATTGCTTCATGAGTGAAGCTACCTTCAGAATGCTCCAAGAATGATGATGCTCCTTCTTTATCACAGCTACTAAGTGACAACACTATAGATCTCCATGGTAATACATGTGCTGTCTCAAAGCAAGGCACAATACTAATCTTATAACCAGTTATTGTACATAGGATCAAGCTCATCCCATTTTTTGAAACACTACACTTCAACTCAAAGGGTTGAATGTAGCTAAACAATGATGAACTAGGACAGTTCTTAACCTCCTCCTTGATTAGATCAAGGGTCCTCTGCACTGTGATATGTTGCTGCTTCAAATCAACATTTTTTTCTAACCCTTGGTTATGCATTGGACCTGATGGCATGCCTTCATAAGTTTCAATAGGATATACTAAAACAATATGAGATGAAAGTTCATGCATACCTTGGATCAACTAATGTGTCGAAACCTCCTTCCAAAACACAAGGGTTCCTCCAACCAGAATAATACTGTCTCCAACTGCTGGTAAGAGTGATGGCTCCTCTTCTCCAAGTGTTCCAATGCTAGAATCTTCCTCCTTTTCCTCATGCATCTCCTGAATCATGGATGGGACTCTATGTGTCAAGAGCTGAAGACTATCTCGCAAGGTTGCAAGTGTCTCTTCTCCGGATGCAAGTAATTTTGCAGCTGGTGGTGAAAGTAGTGAATTCTTGTCTAAAGTGACAAGATTAACATCCTCCTTTGTTTCCTTAAGGAATTTCTATTTATTATATATCTCTGGTTTTCTCATATCAAATTTATTCCTTAAATTTTGAAAAAAAATTGAATATTTACTCACCTTTGAATGCTCCATGTGACCAAACCACCAAACATTGGCTTCACCTAAAAGATGAAGTGCTGCAATTTGAACAACCTCTCCTTTAGCTAGAGGATGTAGCCTGAAAAATGCATCTAACTCTTTCCTCCAAGCCTTAATAGTGCTTGAGGAAGACCCATCAAATTTAGTCAAAGAGAATCGATTTTACCTCTTTCTTCTATTACTGCTATAGGATCCTCTCTCTTCTTTGATTTTGAAGAATTGCTGGAGAGTTAGACTCTCTTTGAAAGATATAGACTATGCTTTGTACTCTTCAAGATATATACTGAGAGTCTCATGAGTCTCATGTACTCTTCTTTCTTCATTTCTATACCTCTCACCTTCTTGAAAGAAAGTGGGCATAGTAGATATATGAGGAGATCTATGATTCTCTGGTTTTCTTCTTTGATAATAGGAAGTGCTTGGGCCTTCCTCATCAATTCCTCTTCTTCAATATCATTTATGCCTTTCCTTATTCATTTTATTGACCTCCTTGGAGAGATCTTGCATGGATCTAAAGAAATGAGTGGCATAATTTTCCTCCTCCATGATAGATCTCATCTATCTACTTCTTGTTTTGATGTAAAAGATGAAGTTTCCACAAGATGAGCCAAAGATCATGCTGTGATACCACTGTAATATCCCAAAGGGAGACTGCAGTCATATTGAAACACAATATAAGAACTAAATCAAAGTAAACAATAAATATATATACATATCAGAATGCACAAAAATAGCTAAGCCATTTTATTATATTGGGGGTCCAAAAGCAAGTACAAAATTGCTTAAAATATGAGACACTCAAGCCACATGGTGGCCTAGAATGACCTTGCAATGATTTCCCAGGAGGGATTGTGTAATTGCTACTCCAATGGAAGGTAAACTACGTTTCCCTTGCTGCAACTATTGGGACTACAACTGCCTGAAAAAATAGAAAGTGAGATCTAGGAAGAATGGGAGCTCTGATGATGCTGAAATTGTAGATCCAGGCTCAATGATGGATTCCCAAGATAACCCAGAAAGGGTTTCTCAGATCTGTAACTCTAAGACAACCAACCTCTTATGGATTCACATATATGCTATTGGGAATGCAAATATGAAGCTAGAACTGATGATATGATGGCTGCAATAGTGCACAATCAGATCTATGCAAGAAGGGTTGATCCCTTCAGTAGATCCTTGGGCTAAAAGCTCAAGATCTAGCTCCTCAAATCTCCTCCACTGAAAATAGCTTATTGATGAACAATAGCTTTAGAAAGCTATGCCGTCAGAGATAGAGGCTCATTTTCCTACTGCTAGATGTGTCAAATCAACTCTTGAGTGATGGAAACAATAGATCTAATGTGAGGAGATGATCCCTCACATTATTTCCAGCTGAAATGTTGGAAACTTCCTTCCTCCAATATATCTACAAGACTAGACTGCATAATCCTTGAAGGTACTTCTACTGCATGGAGGTAAAACCCAATGGCCTAAATGTCAGATATATATTTTCTACTCCTGAAAGGATGTATGTGAAGAGAAAGGTGGTAGGATGACTACTCCAGTAGCTTCCTAGCTAAATGATAGAAATGACCTCCTCAAGATGGCACCAATGCCCGCACTGCAAACTATGCTAAACAACCCAAGTCTACATATAAATGTCATAAGACAAATCTAGATCTAAACAAATCAAGAAATGAATAGTCCAAATCATGCCTTCCATTGTGCCTTCACCTTCATTATATGCATGAGCCTTCCATAGCCTAGGACCACCCCAAAACTGCACTGTATATGTGGACAAAGTCTCCATGTTTGACTACATTGTTGCTTCATGTCCTCCATCATGTTCACATGGGGTGATCACCCTCTCCATCATATGTGCATTAAATGCATCACTTCCTCCACTATCTTATCATAAGTGCTTCATGATCTTCTTTGAATGCACTATGATCTCAGTTTACCTTATCAAATATCCTCATGATTTTATATTTAAGATCTAAGATCTTAGTTGATGGTTTCATCCTCCATAACCTATCTCATAAATGAGACATGATCTCCATTAATGGAGCTGCTCCACTACTCCATGTTTTTTAGATCTAGATTATAATATCCACATACACACATTCAAAGTGGATTTTATTCAGCTTTGAGGTTTGTGGGTCCCTCCACCCTTTTATTTACTTAATTAATTAAGTTGATTAAGGAATCTAATATTCCAAATATGATGTGAAAATTTGGGAATATTACAGAGTTTGTATGGTATAAATGGATTTTTTCTCTTAAAAAACTTGTCATTTGGTCAATTTTTATGAAGGAAATGATAACACATTATGAGGACACAAAGAGAAACACCTTCTTCAACCAATTGATAAATCTCAAACAAAAGTGTTCAATGGCAGAGCACATCGAGAACTTGCAAAAATTGAATATGAGGGTAGCATATATTCCAGAGGAGCGTAGGATTGATGTCTTCATAGGGAATTTAAAGGATAAGATCCAACATAAGGTTCTCCTTTGGGAACCCGATTCAATGGAGAATGAATTCAGGGTGGAAATAAAAGTTGAAAGGAAAATTATCGTAACAACAAAGTATACCAATAAAAACTATAAAGATGTAAATGTCGCTGATCCTAGCCTTCCACAAGCTACAAGGTTGACACCACAACAATTTGAAGAAAAAAGAGAAAAATGGCTTTGTTATAGTTGTTATATAAAATACACTAAAGGTCATAAGTGTGCCAACAAGAAATTATTTTACATAGGTTGTGAACAGGAGGAAGAAAAGGAACAAGAAACATCAAAAGAGGAGGATATGCATCAGGAACCTACCCTAGAGAAGGAAGAAATGAATCCAACCATATATTGTAGTGCATTGGTAGGAATTACCACTCCTAAAACCCTCAATATAGAAGGATATATCGAGAAAAAAAGGTAATAGTGTTGATTGATTCAGGTAGTATCCGTAATTGTATTCATTGTAAGATATCCAATGAATTGAATTGCTTCCTATATCCAACAAGAGATTTTCATGTGATGGTTGTAAATGGAGGAGCTATAACTTTCTTGGCAAAGTGTCGTAATATAAAGCTAAAAATGGGGGAATATTTATTGAATAGTCCAATGTTTTCTATTCTAATGGGTGGTGCTGATATTGTAATATGAGTCCAATGGTTAAAATATTTGGGACTATAGCTTTTAATTTTCAAGAAATTTTCTTGAAACTTTTTTGCAAAGAAAGGAACTTGAATTACGAGGTATCATAAGGAAACCAGGAAATATATTTATCTCTAATCTGATGAAAAATCTTCTAAATAAATAAAAATGAGGCGTAATTTCACAATTATGCTCACTACAGGTTCAAACATCGAAATACTATATTTCTCCATATCTCAAAAAAGTCTTCGACAATTATTTTAAGGTGTTTGAGACTCCCAAAGGCGTCCCACCTATTCATGATCATGATCATGCTATTCATTTGATTCCAGGAAGTGTTCCTCCAAATATCGCACCTTACAAATATCCTTATGCCCAAAAGTGTGAGATTGAGTGTAAGATTATAGAAATGCTAGAGGTCGGTATAATTGAACATAGCCAAAGTTATTTCTCTGGTGCAATAGTATTGGTGCACAAGAAGGATGGATCGTTGTGCATGTGTCCATATTATAAGGACCTCAAAAGTATTAGTATTAAAGATAAATTTTCCATTCCTATCATTGATTAATTATTGGATGAATTACATGGAGAAATTTACTTCGCCAAGTTGCATCTTCATTCACGATATCATCAAATAAGAATGAATACTTAAGACATTCTCAAAACAAAATTTAGAACTCATGAAGGTCATTGTGATTTTTTTTTCATGCCTTTTGGGCTTACCAATGCACCTTCTACATTTCAAGTTTTGATGAATTCCATATTCAAACAATTCCTTAGAAATTTTTTGTTAATAATTTTTGATGATATACTAATATACAACAAGTCTTGGAAGGATCATGTTGAACATGTTGACAGGGTGCTCAAACTATTGCAGGAGAAATAATTATATGTATAAACCTCCAAATGTTTCTTTGAATTACATGAGGAGGAATATCTCGGTCATATTGTATGTCATGAGGGTATTAAGGTATACCCTAACAAAATTAAAGCCATTAAGGAATGAAAAATCCCAACAACCATGAAGCATTTATGAGGATTTCTTAGGTTGGCAAGGTATTATTACAAGTTTACTAATAATTATGGGAGAATAACATCACCTCTAAAATTAATGAAGAAATTTTCATTTTCTTGGATTCTAGAAGAAACTAAGGCCTTTGAACATATTAAATAGGCAATGTTCCAAGTACCGGTATTAGCTACACCGTACTTTGCAAAAACAATTATTATGGAATGTGATGCCTCAGGAAATGGAATTGTTTTTTTTTATCCAAGGAGGACCCATTGCTTTTGAAATCTGTCCAATCGAAAGAAAATATTTACAAAACCCTATTTATAGAAGGAAATTTTGTAAATACTACATTCACTTAAGAAATGGAGACCTTACCTAATGGTAAGAAAATTGAAGGTAAAAACGGATCATGATAGTCTTAAATACTTTTTAGAAAAAAGATTATACTCACAAAAGAAGAAAAAATGGGTCCCAAAAATGCTGGGTTATGAATTTGATATCATCTAAAAAAAAGGCAAGAAAAATATTCTTGCATTGGCGCTGTCAGGAAAGCATGAAGATGTGGAAGCATTGCTTTGTGCCATTTAAATTATCCAAACAGATTGGATAACCAAAGCAAGGGATGAATGAAAGAATGATGAAGAAGTGTGGGCACTCATTCAAAAGTTGGAGCAAGATCCTAGTAAATATATTAATACATTTAGTTGGAAAAATTATTAATTATGGTACACATATCGCTTATATATTTGTAAGAATTCCAAACTAAAAAATATATATATTCTTTTGGAATTGCACACCTCTCCCTTAAGAGGGCACTCAGGATTTTTAAAAATATAGCACACGGTTAAGAAGGAATATTTTTGGGATGACCTTAAATTTAATATTTAAAAGTTTGTGGCAGAATGTTTGGTTTGCCAACAAAATAATGTTGAGACAATTAACATGGTGGGTCTGTTACAACCTCTATGCATTCCAAGTCAACATTGGGAGGAGGTTTCAATGGATTTTATCACAGGTTTACCCAAGTCTGAAGGAAAGTGTGTCATCATCGTGGTAGTTGATAGACTTACCAAGTATGCACACATTTGCGCATTATAGAATCCATTTAAATCCAGTACAATTGCTACTGAATTTATGGAAACAATTCAAAAGAAACATGGAATCCAAAATATTATTGTAAGCAATAGAGATCCCACTTTCACTATAAATTTTTGGACATAATTATTTTCTTGTTTGGGTACTCAATTAGCTCATAGCTTAGCTTATCATTCTCAATGTGATGGGAAATGTGAGATAGAGAATAAATGTTTGGAAGGATATATTTGTTTCTTTGTATATGATAAACAAAAACAATGGGTGAAGTGCCTACCTCTACCTGAATGGTAGTATAACACTTCCTTCCATACTGCAGCAAAAATGACCCCATTTATGGCACTTTATGGATATCATCCACTATCCATCACATAATATTCAAGATAAAAATCTAAGGTTTAAGCAGTGGTATATCGCATAGTGCACCAACAACAAATTTTCAAAATCCTAAAGAATAACCTCACTTTAGCACAAAATCGAATGAAACAATAAGCAGATCAAAGTCGCAGCGAATGAAGTTTTGATGTAAGCAACTGATTATTTTTACGGCTACAACCATAAAAACAAATTTCCCTCATGAAATATAAGAAGGATAATAAATTATCACCAAAGTATTATGTTCCTTACAAGGTGTTTCAAAATATTGGTACTATGTAATATAAATTGGAGCTTCCATCATATTCCCAAGTGCACCTAGTTTTCCATGGTTCATGCTTAAAGAAGGTTATAGGTGACAAGCTCTGAGTTCAAACAATATTGTCAGAACTTGATGAGGAAGGAAAAATCATATTGGAACCTGAAATAGTCATCGAAGAAAGAACTCGACAACCAAAAAATTGATCAATTTCAGAGTATCTTATCAAGTGGAAGAACTTACTTGCTAAAGATTCCTCATGGGAGGATGGAAATTTTATCCCCTTATATATCCATGACTTCTTCTATTTTATCCCCTTATATATCTGCTACATTTTCCTCAGTCGTTCCCTCCTCCACCTTATGTTGGTGGCTTGTTGAACTAATCTAAATTTTGTGTATGATAAACATCATGATGATTTGGTTTGTTGTTCCATTTGAGAGGAGACTTTTTCATTGAGTGGGTTTTATTTTGTAAAACAGTGCGCCATTTAGGATTTGAATTACATAGATTTTACTAGAAGCCTTTAGCCATATGATTAGAAGTACTCTGAAATGTACCTTAGTATATTTTAGATGTATTTTTTAGAAATCCTGAGAAATGCAATCAACAAATTTATAGCTATATTCAGTGTGCCCTTTAGTTCGATAGTTTGTGCCCCATAAGTTATTTTTTTGAAGTGTTAGAGCCAACAATGAGTTTTATAGTTTCTCAATTTTATCTTCAATTTTATTTTGATTCGATGGGATAATCAATTGGCCTTCATTGCCTCTCTCAATATGTTGGACCAACTAAAAACCTCTTCGCATGTTTTAAATTCATGCATTCTTAATGGACCGGGATCCTTTGGAAGAGACCAGACACATACCATTTAACAAATAAAATTTCATTAATGACATATGCGATTTGACTTAATATATATTTCAATATTTAGTCCTATTCTCTCACTTTTTCATTGGGTGATTGTTTAATTTCCTTGAATTTATATGCTGTAATATGGTTTACATATTGGTGTTGTCTTAAGGCATCTTAATCTAGGTTCAGAGTGCTCTATGCAACCAGAAATACCCTACAACTACTCACCCTTTCGGTAGTGATCTCATTGCACAAACCAAAGTCTCACCTGAAGCAGTATGGGGGGTGCCAGAAACAAGTTTCCACACCCTAAGGGAGAAATACGTTGTGGATCTAACCCTTCCAATATGATCTAACTACTATTGTTCTGCGCAATTTCCTTTTAACCTAATTTCGATCTAACTTTCACGAAACCCTTAACACAGAAGCAGAATTGCACAAACAAAGAGATCTATTTTATCCATATATTCTTTCATACAAACCCTTAACATAAAAAAATATAGATCGTGCGTAATTATATAATCAACTCAGAAAAATACACATCAATAATGTAAATTGTATTAAATATATAAGTAAATCAATCCACCAACACATAAATAGATATCATGCAAGTAAAGAATTACTTTCAGTAAAATGTAGCTTGATTAGCATATTTTCAATGATTACAATTTTGTCTCTTGCGCTCACAGCAAGAGAGTCCTCAAACACAGCCCACGACTTAGGTCTCTGTGCACACAGCCACAAGAGCATATCTCTACTCAAAATTATCACAAAACTTACCCCAAATCACATAAATATATGAATCGACCTCTCATTCATTCATACTTGATTGATTAGCTTGACTCATACATGGATATTTATACAGATTAGACACGGTAGAACCATGGAATCAAACAGTGGTTTGAGCCCCATGTTTTACCCTTTTTCCCATTACAAAAGTAAGGATATTTGACCCACACCAAAGCCCCTTGACCTACGTGCAACACTTTAAAAAATAGCAAAATCGACTTACCTTTAACTGAAGGGAACCTAGCCCAATAGTCCCACAATTCAAACTCGTGACTTGCCCTTGATTCACTATAGTTTGGATTCTTACATATTGGATTTTAGTGCTTGGATGGAAACTTGTAGAGGCTAGATGGATTTGGCACTTTGCATGTCAATGCTCTGCGCTTCTTCAACTAACTTTTTTATGTTCGGTGTTGGGCCAGAATTGTAATCTATGGATAAATTATGCTTCCCTAGATAGGTGCTAGTATAGAACAACAGGTGAAATACTATACGACTATTTATCCTAACTCAGAACAGATATATAGAGAGGATTAGAGGATTGCTTTTTCAGTCACTTCCAAATGGCTCCTTCCGTTGCAGCTTCAAACTCAAGTGGTTTTTGAGCTGAATGATTCCTATAAGAAAGAATACTGGAACAGTAGAAGATCCAATAATATAGATACCTATTCAAGCTAGTTAGCTAAATCAGTAAAGCATAAACCACATACATCAACCAAGATCTCACAATATAGAAAATTAAAGCCAATACAGATGCATGTAGGGAAAAATAAGAAGTAATCTTTATTGATGATAAAAGGAGAGGTTACAACTTAGTGACTGATTTGAAGTGACCTTCTAGCAATGTTCCCAAGACTCATCACAATATAAATCTATCCAACAACAGCTTCAAAAATCTAGCTCTTAATTAAAAATTCTCCAACATTTCTCTACTCAAATTATTCCTTTTCAAAAACTTAGATCTGTGCTCAATTTATAGATGAACTCTAGGTTGTTTTGTAATCAATAACTTTCCAAAAATAGTCAAGACATGTTCCCATTCATGTAGATGTCAAATGGACACTTGCATCCGAAGCTTGACACATGTGAACTCTTCTAGAAGGCACTGGCCAAGTGGAGATTCTAGAACAATGAGAATTTCGCTCCCAATGTGACCAACGCACATGTGAATGTCAGGAAGTGCTTTACAGAGCAGCCTTCCATGGGGTTACCTGCATATCCAATGCACTTTGGCCCCTTAGAGCCTACATTGGTGAGCTCTCATATGCTATATAATAAGCTTCAAACCATGGAAACATTTGCTTGATGAAAGTCTTGCTTGATTTGTCTTGTTTCTTGTCTTAGGGCATGTAGCAACTTAAATAATAGGGAATAATAGACCCTTAATCATTGGTCATGGAGATGATTTCCAGTTAACTAGGTCATTCGGAATGATGCCCAAATTGACCTATAACAATTGCCCCCTAAAGCATGAGATTCAAATAATAAGAACATTTTATTGAGATTATTTACATTGTGATGAGTCTGGAAACGAATTAGAGTGGTCACCTGAATCAATATTACAATACATTACATGATGATATATCCTCATTTTGTCATAATTTTTGAGGGTAGACATTCCCATGTTCAGCACATAAAACAATCTAATAACATGTACATAATTCAGAAAATTGTCTTCATTGGAATGTTGCCCAGATGCAGACATGCCTACATATATAGGCCCGTGTTTGGATGACAATATATATGTAAGTTCACTGTATAGATGATGTGTACAAAAATCCTGAAATCACAGCCTGGATGGATGAAACTAGATCCGAGATCTTCTTATCTCGTTCACTCGATCATTCAGGTACAAGTCTAGCCATGCAAATATATTCTTTGTCGTCGAACATGGAAATACATCATTTGATTACCAACCAATGATGTGAGCTGTTATCAGAAGCAAGAGAACCACCATTAATGTCAATGGCCCTCAAGGTACTGCAGTACATTTCGTAAGGCATGAATGTATAATTTGACGTTGAATGCTGAACAAAATCTTTCAATCAAAAGTCCGGAAGCAAGGATCTTGTCAATGCTGTAGCAAGCCACATGGTACTGGAATCTGATGTTTCTAAGTGAACTTCCTGGATATTGATTTGTCATCGACAGGAAGTCACCTTATTTCAAAATACGAGTTATTGTTTTCAGAGACAATGGGATGATACACAATGAAGGAACAAGCCTCCCGTAAGAAATCACTCTACAATTGAACTATTGTCACAATAGAAGAATACCGGAGACTGCTGCAGCCAGTTAAAAACACACTGTTATACAAAAATTATGTACAAAATATGTAGAGCTATTATAAGCCTCCAATTATATGATCAATACAGATCTATTCTCAATACCAACTCCTACAAGAAACCCAGAAAGGGGTTTCCAGAAAAACACTCTATACAAGATGGGATCTAAATCCCAATGGCTATAGATACACTAAAAAACAAAGAACAAGAGTGTGGAAGGATGCAATATGATACATCTAAATTATAACCCCCTCAAAGGTCTCCTCCCATGAAAGGATGAACCCCTCAATCACAAGGAAACACTACAAAGGAACCACGAGAAATCCTGTTGAAGTTGCCTTAAAAAATAATGAACTCCCTAGCTAGAATAGTGCTAGGAATAAGGGGAGATGTATGGCTTGATGCCAAGGATCTGAAATGTTCCCAAGAAATCTCCAAAAATATCTCCCAAGAGAAGGAAACCTTCCTCCTATGAGAAAATAGCTCAAAAAGTGGGGTTCTAACCCCTCCACTGCTGCACCCTGCAACATAGCACAATAACCTACAGAAACTACGTTGATGAAGAAGCTATAGCTTGGCCTAAAAACATAAATCTGGAAATGAATAAAATACTCTTCCAAGAGCCTCCTCAAGGAAAGAGTTGGGATTCTCGCTCGGGAACTCCTGGTGTTAAACAACACAGCTACCCTGCTAAACAGCAAGAGGAAGCAATAGTCTAAGTAGACCAATCTCAAAATAATCTCAAAAAAATAAAATAAAATGGTTTCCTTCCTATTTCTTAAATATAATGTGAGCTTTCTTGCCCTTTTCCCCACTCAATTAGGTCATTTCCTCCATGAGATCCATCTCCCTCCAAAACTGCATTATTCTCTAATTGATCTCCACTCCTCCTTATCAACACTGTTGACTTGGTCAAAGTTGACTGAATCAACATGACCCAAACCCTGTTCACACTTGGAGGAGCTTTATTTAGCTGTTACAAAGGTCTCCTTCCACACTTGAAGTGTTTTTATTGCTGCTCAGGAGACTTATGCGTCTCCCCACCCATTTATTTACCGTCCTAGTGATAAAACAACTATAATATTCCATTTAGCTTGGAGGATAATTTTTTTGGAATATTATAGTGCTCCCCTCCAAAATGTTTCTTGTCCTCAAGAAACTATATAAGGAGAGAAAAATTCCTCCCCTCCTCCTCTTGTGGCCTCCTCATCAATAGTTCCCACCACTGCTCAAAACAAACTACAATAATTTTTTTCTCCAATACTCCCTCCCAAGCATGCAAAACCAAATGGCTCACATCATGAAAAGGTGGAAGGTGTAAGTGGAAAGCTTCTTTCTATCCAATGGCCTCCTCAAGGTATTATTTATGAATAAGGGATCTCATGACCAATGAGAGACTCCCAAACCAATGCTATCATCCAAATGAAATGAGCCATTCTAGGTAGCTCATCAAAAGAATCCTCAACCCCCAGTGTATGCAATGTGTTGGGGTTCAATGGAGAGATTAGATTTCTCCATTAAAGTGGTTCTTCTCTCTATTTATGGTAAGTATGGGGTTATTTCTGATCTTGGGCTGAAATTTCATGGCCTCCAAGATTGGCCCAAGTCACCCCACAAAGAAAATCAGCCATGAAATGCCTCCTCCAAGAACGCAAACTCTTCAAATGGCTCCCCCCATGTGAAGAGAAGAAGTGTGGTGTGGAAATAATGGTTTTCCCATTGTTTCACCTCGAACATACAACATGTAAAGTAGGGAGAATCATAATCCCAATGGGCATCTCCAATTCATCTACCACTCTCCAAACAAAGCTCCCCATGAACATAAGAGTATCAGCAAAATATGGAAGAAAAAACCACTGAAAGAAGGCTACCATATGACAACCGGAGACTGGATCATAGTTCCTCACATGGAACCAACGTAGTGCATCCCTTTCCTACATCAAAATAGGTAAGAACAAGTGATTTCCTAGCCACTTTTTTTCTGCCACAATCATTCTATAAGATAGAAGCATGAAAGTACAATGTGGTGTCAATGGTGCACACCAAGAATCATGTGGCCTCCCACACAAACCACTAATAGAATGGCCAACATCAATGCTACAAATGGCCTCAAGTACATGACAATAAAATATACAAGAAGGAAATATCCTCCTTGGTACAAAATGTTGCTCACAAAAGGTAAAGGAATGCAAATCATGGTGCATAAGTGTATATCCTCTACTATGTACTTTGGTCCTTGAAATTATCACTCAATCTTAATGAGTAGGGAAGTGGTTGTGCCAACCTCTCCATCACCATCTGGGCTATGCATCTCTGCATATGCTGATGTATATCCTGATGGATTCCCTCCCAAGTGAACTCCTCCATCAATGAATGAAATGCATCAAGGTGCATCAAAATAAAGTCCACATGTGCTACATGAAGTAGCTTCCTCTTGAGCTCATAAAATCTATTGAGGAAGACTCTCCCATAATAATATATGACCTCACCAACCACCATGTACCTATCATCTCCATCTATTTCATCAAGTATCATACAAGCACCAAGATCCTTAGAGTACTCTACAAAAACTTGAGACCTCCAATATGGATCAACCCTCCTAAGAGATAGCACTGAAGATCTGAAATGTGAAGCTCCCCACATGCTTTTGTATACTCCCTTAACATCCCTCATGCCAAATTAATCCTCCAAATTTCTTCCATGCCCATCATGCAGCTACTCATGCTAAAAAATAAGTAGGGATCTTTGGAAGTCGGCCTCCCATGAGAAGCTCTCATCCAAGAAAAATCTCCCAATCTTAGCTAATGCAAGCATGAGTGGCCTCCATCTACTCCAATGTATGTAGGATTCCTTCCTCAAGGGAAGTACCCTCTATTTCTCCAAAACCATGGAGCAGCTCCCTTGCACCATCAAGGTTCCACCCCCCATCACTAGAGCACCTTTTGTCAGCGCAATATATGTAGTGAGAGTGGGTAATGCAGAAAATGAAAGAGTACCTCTCTCCTCCTTGAGTCTATCCCAAAATCTCTATGTTGTGCTAGATTCCTCCAAAGTCTTCACCTCTCCGGAATCTAAGAGTGGTGAACTAAATGATGCAATGCATCCAACAAACTCTAAATATGGTAGCCTCTGCTCCCATGTAGTGAGACATCAAAATCTAAATTGGACCATGGAATTATTTACCCCGCTCTTCATTGTACAATACAGTCACCTTCTTCTGTTTAGAGACCTCTTGGAATAGATAAGGGTGGATGCTCATCATCCCTTGATGTTAATCCTTCCTTTCTTCTCCTTGCATCTGCCAAGATTCACAACCAAAAATAACTGATGCATGATGTTCCAGAATTTTGGCTTGGTTCCAACATGTTGGATAATTTGAAACTCCTTGCAAAGACACAAGGGCTCCTCTAATGGAAGCAATGGCTCCCTTCCCATCCCCATGTGCTGATGGATCTTCTCCCAATGGTACAACACTGTCAACTCTTCCTTGCTATTCATGCTCTTTAAGAAGTGGGGATCTTTCCCTTGGAAAGGTATCATGCATGTTTCTATCCCCTTTAACAAAATTATGAAGTGGAGTTCGCAAAATAAATCTCTTCAACTCTTTAAAAGGTTTTGAGTTTTTGGGTTCAACAAGATATGTTTTACAATGTTTAAGATCAAATCTTCTCACTTATTTCTTAGTGAACCCTACATAAGTGTTTACATTTGCATGATAATTTGAATAAGAACTATAAAACCACTAATAATGGGCCATACCTTTGAGGTGTTGCGCTGCTACTCTTATGGCCTCCCTTTCTAAAACTTGGTGTAGCTAGAAATAGGAATCTAGCTCCTCCACCTAAGCTTTGGCTGTGCACTTTGTTGATCCATCAAAGTTTGATAGAAAGATTCCACCTCTCTTGCATGTATGATGTTTTCTGGATCTTCTACCTTCCTTGAGTTTGAAAAACCCTTGGAATTCCAAGTGCTCTTTTAATCTCCATGATTGAGACTCATACTCCTGAAGATAGACACTCAATGTCTCCTCCCTTGGTGCATCTCCTTCCTCCATCCTTCTTGTAGTGAATGTGGGAAGTAAACTACGCTATGGATTTGCATGTGTCACTGAATTCTCACACTTATAATATGAATAGATAGGGCTTGCTTTACCTTCAAACCCTCTTTTAATGTTCCTACACTCCATTTTCATCTCCTTGAGATCTTCTTTGATAATTTGCATAGTTTGGAAAAGAAGCTGGGAGATCCTCTCTTCCTTCATTTCTCCAAATAATGGAGTCTCCTCTTTATTCCTTGTTTACATCTCTTCTTCTCCTTCTCCTATTGATATAAGAATGGCTGAGATTCCACAGGCTGAGCCAATATTATGCTCTGATACCACTGTAATATCCCAAAATAGGGAAACTCAGCACCATTGGGAATATCTTAAGATATTCCAAAAGTGGAGCTGCAACAATTCATGAACACAATAATGGAATAGTAGTGTAAATCAACTCATAAAAATGGGAGGAAAAAATGGAGACATTAGTCCATGTATTATATCAACAAATCCATATATAATAATGAGGCATTGATCATACACAATGAAGGAACAAGCCTCCCATAAGAAATCACTCTACAATTGAACTATTGTCACAATACAAGAATGTTGGGGACTACTACAACACAGATAAAAGCACAATGCTACAGAAAAATTATGTATAAAATATGTATGCCTATTATAAGCCTTAAAAGATATGCTCAATACAGATCTATGTTCAATACCAACTCCTGCAAGAAACCAGAAAAGGGGTTTCTAGAAATACACTCTATACAAGATGGGATCTAAAGCCCAATGGATATAGATACACTGAGAACTGAAGAAAACGAGTGTATAAGGCTGCAATATGATAGATATGAAGTATAACCCCCTTAAAGGTTTCCCCCAATGAAAGGATGAACCCCTCAATCACAAGGAAACATTGCAAAGGAACCACGAGAACTCCTGCTGAAGCTGCCTTAAAAAATAACGTGTTCCCTAGCTAGAAAATTGTTGGGAATAAGGGGAAATGTATGGCCTGATTCCAAGGATCTAAAATGTGCCCAATAACTCTCCAAGTAGATCTCCAAAGAAAAGGAAACCTTCCTCCTATGAGAAAATAGCTCAGAAAGTGCGATTCTAACCCCTCCACTACTGCACCCTGCAACACAACACAATAATCTACAGAAACTACATTGATGAAGAAGCTATATCTTGGCCTAAAAGGAGGAATTTGGAAATTAATACAATACTCTTCGAAGAGGCTCCGCAAGGAAAGAGGTGGTATTCTCGCTCGGGAACACCCAGTGCTAAAAAACACAGCTACCCTACTAAATAGCAAGAGGAAGCAATAGTCTAAGAAGAAAAATCTCAAAATAATATCAAAAACATAAACTCAAATGGTTGCCATCCTATTTCTTAAATATAATGTAAGCTTTCTTTCCCTTGTCCCCACTCAATTAGGTAATTTCCTCCATGATATCTATCTCCCTCCAAAACTACATTATTATCTAATTGATCTCCACTCCTCCTTATCAATTATGTTGACTTGGTCAAAGTTGATTGAATCAACATGACACAAACCCCGTTCACACTTGGAGGAGCTTCATTTAGCTGCTACAAAGGTCTCCTTCCACACTTGAAGTGTTTTTATTGCTGCTCAAGAGACTTATGGGTCTCCCCACCCATTTATTTACCGGCCTAATGATAAAACAACTATAATATTCCATTTATCTTGGAGGCTATTTTTTTTTGGAATATTACATTAATTCTTTGTTTTGGACACTTTATTTTGATGGTTCTAAATTTGAATATGGTGTAGGTGTGGGTTGCATTTTAATAAACCCAAAAGGCGAAAAGACTATGTTAGCCTGTCGATTAGAATTTGATTGTACAAATAATGGAGCTGAGTATGGAGAATTAGTTCAAGGATTATTAAAGGATTTAAATTTAAATATCAGATATTTGAAGGTTTTAGGAGATTCATAAATCATAGTTATGCAAGTGAAAGATACTATCCATTGTAATTATGGACATTTAAAACATTATCAATCATTATTCCAAGAATTAACTACTCACTTTCTTGCCTTCAATATTTCTTCTATACCTCGAATTCAAAATGCTAGTGTATACTTACTCGCTAATGTAGCATCAAAATTGATGCCATCCCAAGAATTTAGTCCCGATAGATTTTCTATTGAGTTAATTTTTAGACCTTCTATTCCTGATAACAATACTAAGTGGAGAGTATTCAATAATGACTCGGATATCATAGAATTTTTAACATCTAAAGAATCTTATGATAATCAAATCATGGATGAAAATTAACATGACTCTCATATTAGGAAAGAACAAGATGAAAATTCTATTCCAAAATATTTTGTCAAGTTAGAAGACTTATATGACCTAAAGGATAGATTTAAAAGAGTAACTAACTCAAAAGTACAAAGTTCTACCTTAAGATTTGAGTTAGTTAATCTAGGAAGTGAAGAAAAACCTCAAAATATAAGTCAAGCTCTTGGTTTGTCTTCTAATGAGAGATTATCATTCATCAAGTTATTTAGGATGTAGAAAATTGTTTTTTCTTGGGATTACTCTTATCTCAAAGCATATGATACTTATGTAATCCAACGTAGAATTCCTATGATCTCAAAAGAAAAACCTGTACAACAGAAATTGAGAAAGATTCACCTAAATTTGGAAAATCAAATTAAAATTGAATTGAATAAACTTCTTAAAGAAAAAAATTATCTTTCCAATAAAAAATTCAAAATGGGTATCAAATTTAGTACATTTCAGGAAAAATAATGGTGATATCAGAATTTGCATTGATTTTAGATATTTAAACAAAGCTTGTCAGAAGGACAATTTTCCATTACCAACCATGGAACAAGTATTGCAAAAAGTAGTTGTTTTTGAACTTATGTATCTTCTAGATGGATTTTTAGGTTACAATTAGATCCTCGTCCATCGAGATGACAGACTCAAAACTACGTTCAAAACTAAGTGGGGAACTTATGCTTATTAGAAAATGCCTTTTGGAATAATTAATGCAGGTGCCACTTTCCAAAGAGCCATCGACACAGCTTTTAGAGGACTCGTAAACAAAATGGTTGTTATATATTTAGACGACATCACTGCATTTTCTAAATAGGAAAAACATCATGTTAATGACCTAAATAAAGTCTTTGAATGATGCAAAAGGTAGGGCATTTCATTAAATCCAAAGAAATCATTTTTTTCTTTATATGAAGGAAAAATCTTAGGATTCATTGTGTCAAAAGATGGTATTTATATTGATCGTGAAAGAGTTTATGAAATTAAATGAATTACTTTCCCTCATAACAAGAAAACAATGCAATCTTTCCTTGGGTAAATTAATTTTTTTAAGAGATTTGTCCCTGATTTTTTTGAAATAGTTTTACCATTGTAGAATATGATTAAGAAAAAAACCATTTTTAAATGGGGACATAATGAAAGAGAAGCATTTGAACTGATTAAACTGTCAATTTTTAATGCTCCATTCTTAACCATGCCTAATTTTCTTAATCCATTTATATTATATAATTTTTCATCGGATACATCATATGTAGTTGTTTTAACATAGTTGAATGACCAGCAAACATAAGGACCAATATCATTCTTTAGTTAAAATTTATAATGTTTAGAATTGAATTACACATCTATTGAAAAACAAGCATTTGTTTTTTTTAAAGCCATAAAAATTTTTAGACCTTTTCTCCTAAAGTCTCATATGAAAATCATAGTTCCATTTTCTGCAGTAAGACAACTTTTGATGCAGAAATAATTAGGAGAAAAAAGAGCTAATTAGGTAACCGCATTACAAGAATATGATGTAGAAATAAAACCCTCTAAAATTAGAGGACAAGGTTTTTGCAGAATGATTGCAGGAGCATCGCATCCATCATCAGAAGAAGATTCAGGTAATGTGAAAATATCAGAGGTAAGCCTCAATGATTCAGATTCACAATATTCTGATCTTATATTTTATTTAAAGAATGGATATGCTCCAAATCATCTAAGTTATAAGACAAAAATAACTCTCAAACTAGAAGCTAAATAATATGAGTTAGTCAAACATGTGTTATTCAAAAGAAATTTTGATTCTGTACTTCTAAGATGCCTAGAAAAATTTGAAGCAATTAAAGTCTTGGAGGAACTCCATGATGGACCAGCTGGGGAACATTTTGGAGGAAATACAACAACACATAAAATCTTGCATGTAAGTTACTATTGGCCTAAAATTTTCAGAGATGCTCATGAATATTCAAGGAGATGTAAATTATGACAAAGCACATCTAGAAAACAGAGAAAACCAACATTCCCATTACAATCACTCAATATTGAACAATCATTTGAGGAATGGGGCTTAGATATAACTGGTGAGATCGTTCCTAACTCTTCAAAACAACATAGATATATTCTTACAACTATAGATTAGTTTACCAAATGGGTGGAAGCAATTCCATTAAAAGTAGCTAATTCAAAAAATATCATTGATTTCATCGATCAAAATATCATAACCAGGTTTGGCCTACCTACTACTTTGATGTCTAATAATGCATATTATTTTTCCGGAACTACTATGATATATTTTGCAATTAAAAGAGGTTTTAAATTAAAATATTCTGCAAATTATTACCTAGAAGGGAATGGTTTAGCAGAATCAACAAACAAGAATTTGATTAGAATAATCAAAAGAACTATTGATCAGAATCAAAGAAATTCATGTAAGTCATTAATTTTTGCTTAATCAAAAATATTCTATTGGTACTTCATCGTTTAAACTTGTATATGGAAAATAAGCTATCATTCCCACTAGTGTAGTTATTCCATCTCTTTCCCTTGTACAATTTATTGATGAAATTCCTACTTCTTCTTTACAATTTAGACAAGCTCAAATTCTTAAGTTAGAAGAAGAAAAAGAAAAAGCCAAATAAATTCATATTCATCATCAATAAATAATAAATGCCTCATTTTATTCAACTTCTATCATTCCAAAAAAAATTCGAAGTGGTGATTTGTTATTGAAATCGGACAAAGCGCATGAGGAAAAAGGTAAACACACGAAGTTTCAAAAACTCTGGCTAGTTCCATTTCAAATAATTGAAGAAATAGCCCCATCAACATTTCTATTACAATATTTATTAGGCAAAAAGGATTCTTCGCCTGTTAATGGGCAGATTTTGAAAATATATTTCTCATAGGAGGTAACCCATTCTATCCTTCTATATTAAAGTCTTTTGTTTTTCTCGTAAAAATAAATAGTTGCTTAGTACTAATATTTGGCCTTTCAAAACAAATCTCAGATGACTTCCTTTTGATTTTTATTTTTACTTATAAAAAAATGAAAATGTTAGGGAAGAAAAATTGAAATATTAAGAGAGACATATTGATTTTATCTTTCTCAAAAATGAAATTTCAATAAAACTGTTATTATTTGATGAACTCTCATTTTTATATAGCATGAATATTCTTTTTATGAGTCAAGAAAAGAAACTTTAATATAATAAAGAACTTTTTGCAGAAAAGCAGTCTGAAACTCGACATTATCATCCAGAATCTTAAAAAGGATCTATGATTCATCCCATCCGAAAAATCTTATAAATTTTCAAAAGGAATTCAAAAGAAAATAAAAAGATATGATTTGAAGAAAAACTTAAAAGATAATAAGTGTCATCACGAGCTTGTTTACCATGTTCATAAAAAAATAGTTATGCTGGAATTACTAATACTGTCTACCAAAATATTGTAATGAATTTAGATTATATCAAAAAGACAAGGGGTCTCATCAAGAGCCAACTTGATCAATTTAATTACTATTTTTGAATCGCATTGTCATTATTTGGGTACTAAGCCAAGAAAATTTCTTTTAAGTAAATAAAAATATATAACATAAAATTCTCAAAAATTAGAATTTACTTCTAAAAAATTATGAGAAATATTGGATGGGAAAATGGATCACAGCTGGGTAAAAGGTAACCCTGCCAAAAGCTTAAAATTGACTATTACAACAGAGCCTTTATATGTGATAAAAGAGTAAAATTGTATAAAGCTGATCTGTAAAGGTTATTTACTTTATCCTTTTAAACTGAGCAAAGACTGATATAGATTTTCATACTTATATCTTTAAAGAGGAATTCTTATGAATAGTGAATAAAAGAAATTTTCATTGTTTAGCAAAGATATTATTTATTTGAAATTTCATTCCTTTAACTATTTTATTTTCAAAAATGTTTAGAAATTTCAAAAGTTTTTATCAGAGAGATCTGGTTCACCCAAGTGAATCGCCAATTGTTGTGCTATACAAAAGGCCCCCAATTTATTTTATAAATAGACACCCTTTAATAATAAATAGGTGTAATATCCCAAAATGGAGAATTTCTACAACAATAAGAACACCTTAAGATGTTCCAAAGTTGGAGATCCAACAATACTTGAAAAAAATAATGTAAGTTGTGTCAATTTACTTATTAAATGTGTATTAAACACATTTCCATCATATTAGGATCATATTAGAAAAACTATATCTCCATATGTTATCTAGCAGTGATCTGGAACATAAAAACGCTATTTCTAGAAAATAACTCTATAACTGTGAGAAATGGGACTTGGATCCCTTAGCTCATGCAATATACATCTCACATATAGAATGAGAGCAGAAACAAGTCATTCTAGCTAAGTTAAATAGATCTCCCGGTTCTTATATGGCTTAAAAACAATGAAAACCCACGATTTAACCCATATAGAACACTCTGAAGCAAGCACAACATAATTATAAGAGGGTTTATATAGAAATATTTTGTACACAACATATATGGATTTTATGTATCCAAATCACAGAGAAACATAGAGATCTAGCCTCTTTTATACAATGTAAAGATAACCCAGCAAGGGTTTCTTGGAAGCTGGAGCACAAAGAGAGTAGATTTGATTATTAAGCTATAAAATAACATAGTATCCTACAACATTACATGAATGTAGCTGAATAAATTAAAATATGGATGAGAATCCCTTTTCCTAGCCTTCTAGGAGAAGGGCTGGCCCTTTCCCTAGGAAACTAGCCCAAAATCAAGGTATTAAACCTTGTTGTAGTAACTCTCTGAAAAATGACGCATTTTTTGCAAAGGAATGCACTGTATAAGTGCAGAGATGCTTTCGAAAAGTTCCAATATGTGAAAATATGTCTGGGAGTCCTTCTTGTTGATCCTCTAATGGATAGAAAAGCTCTCCACTGAAAAACAAGCCTAGAAATGACTCAAAGAGATCCTCCTTTGCTACACCCTACAACACAACCTAGCTCTAAACAAAACCTGTGTTGTAGCTGAAGGAGGTAGCCTGGAAAAAATGTTGGAATGATTAAATGTAGCCCAAAGAACATCTCCTTCCTTGAGGATGAGGTAGGTACTCCCGACCAGGAACACCCTTGTTTTAAACAGCACTGCAACCCTATTAAACAGCAAGAGGAAGCAAAGTCTCAACAGACCAAAGAAAATAATAATAAAAATCATCCCTAACAATGGCTGCCCTCCTCTCCATATATAGCAAGTGCACCTCTCCAAAATGGTTCCCATCCATATGTGCTACCAATCTCATGCAAGTTGTCCTCCATTAAAATTGTGCAGTCCATTAAGGAGATACAATGTATCTAGACAGCGCATGTGCACTTGGTCAAATATGACTGAATCAATATGATCCAATCCTGTTCACACCTATAGGTGCTTAATCCAGCTTCTTATTCTTCCTCCTTTCACATGAGTAATGTTATTATTCCTTCTAAATAGGTTAATGGGCCTCCCTATGCATTTTTTTCATCTACCTAGAGATAATGCTAACTATAATGTTCCTTTTAGCATGAGGCTAAATTCTAGGAACATTGCAGTCCTCCCCTCCAAAATGTTGCCTGTCCTCAAGTAACTCTATAGGAAGAGAAAAATTCCTCCCCTTCTCCTCTTGTGGCCTCCTCATCAATAGTCCCCACCACTACTCAAGATAATCTCCAACAAATATGCCATCCAATGTCTCCTCCCAAAGATGCATAACCAAATGGCTCACATCATGAAAAGGTGGAAGGTGTAAGTGGAAACCTTCTTGCTGTCACATGGCATATTCAAGGTATGAGTGATGATACATATGGGAAATCTCATTCCCAATGAGTGTTCCTCTCACCCATGATATCATCCAAATGAAATGATCCAGTCTAGATAGCTCATCAAAGAAATCCGCAACCGCTAATTTATGCAATGTGTTGGTGCTGAATGGAGAGTTTATATTTTCCCATCCAAGTAGTTTCTCTCTCCATTTATGGTAAGTATGGGGGGGTTGATGATATTTCACTGAGATTTAATGGCCTTAAAAAATGGCCCAAGCTACCCCACAAGATAACTCAACCATGAAGTGTCTCCTCCAAGAACGCAAGTCCTCCCAATGGCTCCTCCTATATGAAGGAAAGAGGTATGATGTGGCAATCATGGTGTGCCCATCGTTTGTCCTAAAACATACAACATGTAGAATAGGGAGAATAATACTCCCAATGGGCATCTCCAACTCATATCCCACTCTCCAAACAAAGCTTCCCATGAGCATAACATTATTAGAAATACATGGAAGAAAAAACCAATAAAAACAAGTTGCCATGTGACAACCAGAAAGTGGATCATAGTTCCTCACATGGAATCAATGCAATGCATCCCCTGCCTGCCTCAAAAAAAAGTAAAAAAAGTTCTTTCTCATCCACTTGTTTTCTGCCATATTCATCACATAAGATGGAATCATGAATATACCATTTGGTGCCAATGGTGGACACCAAGAATCATGTGGCTTCCCCCACAAACCACCAAATAAATAGCCAATATAAATGCCACAAGTGGCTCTAAGTACATCATCATATAATATGGAAGAAGGGACAATCCTTCTTGGTACAACATGCTACTCATATAAATAAAATAAGTACAAAACATAAAATTAAATTGTACATCCCCCATCATGTACTTGAGACCTTGAGCTGAAATGTCTCAACCGGAAATTTTCCCTCACCTCCAAAGAGTAGGGAAGTGGCCGTGACCTCCTCTATATCACCATCCAGACTATGAATCTCTCCATGTGCTGAAATATGTCATGATAGATGCCCTCCCAAGTGAAATCCTCTGCCAAGGAAAGATATGCATCATAATGCATGGAAAGGAAGTCCTCATGTGTTGCATGAAACATATTCTCCTTGAGCTTAGAAGCTTAAGTCAAGAAGACTCTACCATAAGAATAGATGACCACATCATCCACCATATACTCATCATATCTATCCAGGTCATCAAGAATCATACATGCAACTAGATCCTAGGAGTACTTTACCAAGAGTTGAGATCTCCAATATGGATCAATCCTCCCAAGAGACAGCGCTGGTGATCTGGCATGTGAAGCTCTCCTCATGTTGTTGCCTACTACTTTGACATCCCCCATGCCAAGGTCTTCCTCCAAACTCTACACCTCTCCAAAATACAAAAGTGGTGAACCCAAAGACAAGATGTCTCTCATCAAATCTTATCTCGTGGCCTCCCAGGTGGAATGTGTCCATGTAGTGAGACATCAAAATCGAAAGTGGATTGTATATATGAGTGGACTGAGTTTTCCCTCTCTTCACTGCACAGTGAAGTACCCTCCTTATGTGTAGAGACCTCTCGAAATAGATAAGGGTGAATGCTCATCATCCCTTGATGTTGATCCTTCTCCTCTTCTTCCATATATGAGAATGCCTCATCCTCAATGAGACACCCTTCATCTTGGTCATCTCTTTGAGGAGAAGACTCCATGTCTTCACAAATAGAAGAGGGCTCTTCAAGAAGTGGGGATCTTTCCCTTGGAAAAATATCATGTATGTTTTTATCCCCTTTAGAAATATGGAATGGATTTGGTTTAATAGGTCTCTCTAAATCATGCAAAGTGTTTGAGTTTTTGTTTTTAATAAACGATGGTTCAAAAATTTTTCTATAAAATATTCTCACCAATTCCTTAGTGAACCCAACATAAGTTCTTACATTTTCATGACAAAATGAAGTAGAATAATTAAACCACTAATCATGGGTTGTACCTTTGAGGTGGAGCGCTGCTACTCTGATGGCCTCCTTCTCTGAAACTTGGTGTAGATGGAAATATGAATTTAGCTCTTCTACCCAAGCTTTGGTTGTGCACTCTGCTGATCCATTAAAGTGAGATAGGAAGATTCTACCTCTCTTGATTTTTTTGTGGTTGTTGGATCTTGCCTCCTTGAGTTTTCAAAACCATTTGAAGTCTAAGTGCTCCTTGAATCTCCATTATTGAGATTCATACTCCTGAAGATAGTCACTCAAGGTCTCCTCCCTTTGAGCATCTCCTTCCTCCATCCTTCTTGCAGTAAATGTGGGCAATAGACTATGTTGTGGATCTGCATGTGTGGTTGAATGCTCACACCCATCATGTGAATAGCTAGGGATTGCTTCAAACCCTCTCCGAAATCTTCTACACTCCTCCCCTTTCATCTCCTTGAGATTTTCTTTGATATTCTTCATAGCTTGGAAAAGAAGCAGGGAGATCCTCTCTTCCTTCATTCCTCCAAATAATGGAGTCATGCTTTTGTTTCTTTTGCACAACTTATATTTTCTATGAGAAGCTTCTCCTCCTAATTGCCTAATGTCTTGGATGCACAGGCTGAGCCAATATTATGATATGATACCACTGTAATATCCCAAAATGGGGAATTTCTACAACAATAAGAACACCTTAAGATGTTCCAAAGTTTCAGATCCAAAAATACTTGAACACAATAATGTAAGCTATGTAAATTTAATTTTTAAATATGTATTAAACACATTTCCATCAGATTAGGAGCATATAAGAAAACTATATCTCCATATGTTATCTCCAAGTGGGGAAAAGCAGTGATCTGGACCATAAAAATTATATTTCAAGAAAATAATGCTATAAATGTGAGAAATGGGACTTGGATCCCTTATTTCATGCAATATACATCTCACATATAGAATGGGGGAAGAAATAAATCATTCTAGCCAAGTTAAACATATCTCCCGGTTTTTATATGGCTTAAAAACACTGAAAACCCATGATTTAACCCATACAAAAAAATATAAAGCAAGAAAAGTGCAATTATAAGAGGGTTTCTATAGAAATATGTTTTAGAAAATATATTTGGAGTTTATTTAGCCAAATCATAGAGAAAAATAAAGATCTAGCCTCTTTTATACAATGTAAAGATAACCCGGTAAGGGTTTCTTGGAAGCTGAAGCACAAAGAGAGTAGATTTGATTATTCAGCTGAAAAATAATGCGATCTCCTAAAACATCACATGAATATAGCTGAATAAATTACAATATGGATTATAGTCCCTTTTTCTAGCTTTCTGAGAGAAGGGTTGGCCCTTTCCCTACGAAACTAGCCCAAAATCAAGGTATTAAACCTTGCTGTAACAGCTCTCTAAAAAATGACGCAGTTCCTGCAAGGGACTACAATATAGAAGTGCAGATATGCTTTGGCCAAGTGCCAAGATGTGAAAATATGCCCAGGAGTCCTTCTTGCTGATCCTCCAATGGATATGTTAAACACCATGTTAAAACACACACATGGTGTATGAGGAAGATGAACACACACAAGAGACTCAACACACAATGAAGGGTAAGCGTGAGGCTTTCTTATTTTTCCATTATACATGATATACATTTATATTACAATGGTGTGACTCTTGGTTCAATATTCCAGGGTCACTTGGACTCCATTGTGACTTTTCGCATTCCACACCTACCCATGGAAGATTAGGTGTTCCAACATCCCCCCTTAATCCGAAGGGTTATGTGTGAGTCCAAGAAAAGAGTTGTAATACAAATCTGCAAAGTATACATGGCAGCACTTGGGCTGAATCAACTCTCTGAAATGTTGGAAAAAAGAGGTGGTTTTAGGATGACCAAAAACACTGGAACGCAAAACTTGTTGCAGTTCCCGGAACTCTTCCAAAACTGGCAAGAAGCTGAAGGCTTCTGCTAGAGGAATTGTCCCTCATAAAAAAGGGAGACCTTCAACCTAAAATAAGGGAGGTCTACTACCTGTGATGGTTTTAGGATTACCAACAAATTTGAAATGCTTGAAGCATTTCCTGGAACTCAACCAAAGCTGGCAAGAAGCTGAAGGCTTCTACTAGAGGAAGTGTTCCTCATATATGAAAGGGAGACCTTCAACCTAAAAAAAGGGAGGTCTACTACCTGTGATGGTTTTAGTTTTTCCACCAAAAAAAGATGATGGTTTAAGGTTATCCACCAACCGAAGGCATGTTCATGGGCATCCATGTCTCTGGCTACATCTCTAACTCTGGAATGACGAATTTTGGCTCAGTCTCGCTTGAACTGCTGTGTCTCTGGCTACAACTCTAAACATGGAATGAGAGATTGTGGTTCAGGCTCGCTTGATCTGAAATCGAAGCTTGTACATGAGCACCATTTTCCCCCTTTTCAGGGACAAGGTGAGATGATGGCGAAAACTCAACTGCAAGTTTGTTCAATATCCGTGAACAAGTTCTAACATGTGTCGTAAACATCTTCTTGTTGTTGATGCCCATTGCCAAGAAGCGATCCATCCAAGATGAATCTTGGTTCTTGCAGGAGGCTTATGTCTGAAGCATCTGTCTGAAGAATGGGTGTGCCGACCACAATGCTTGCATGGATGAAGATCAAAAGAGCGATCTTTCATATGGCCAACTCGATCACAGTGTTGGCATTTTCCGATCTGTTGTTGTGGAAGCAGAACAGGATCTGGAACAGCTGCAGGTGAATTGCAATATATGAATCCGGCACTCTGAAATTTGATGGGCTTTTTGTAGTTTGGAATATGAAAGGACACATCCTTCTCATATCCAATACCAGTTTTGTGCTTGTTGTGGACAAGCTCTTCCCAAGGTCTGATGATGGGCTTGAGAAGTGCAGGCTGATCTGTTGCATCTGCATGTACATCTTCTCTAGTGCAAGGAACTGAATGTGAATCATCTTCAACTTTACTAACTTGCTGCTGATGGGAGTCCTTCTCAATGTTCTGAATAGAAACAGGTTCATAATGGTGACTCTTTTGTTGAAGTTCATATTGTTGGAGCTGAGATTCCAACTGCAAAAACTCAATCTTTTCTTGTGCATCTTGTAAACAAGTCTGAATATTACAAAGAGCATCCTTGCTCATTTTTATCATGTCATCAACATTGGAATGAATGAGGTTATTCAACAGCTCTAATTCCTCATTGATTTTAGCCATTTCAACAATTTAGGCTCAAAAAATGAAAGGGTGTCGGCTTCAACCAAAAATGCACATGTTTACAATGTGATTCAACAAGAAATACAAATGACTCAAAAGAATTTCCAACTATGGAAATCTCAAAGTACAAAATCTGCTCCTCAAATTATGGAGGGAAATCAACAATGACTTACATCAACAACTCAAATTCACTGATTCCAACTATGAATGAAGAGGCAAATTCTACTCAAAATACAATGTCAATATCTCTGCAAAAATATTTCAATGTGGAGCAAAAATGTGCAACAAAACACTGTGAAAGAGGCCTTAAGGCAGCTGAATTTTCCTTCAAAGAGATGTTTTGCACCAATAACAACTCGTCTTCAAATGTCAATTCTTCAGAAAATCACCCTCTTGTATATCCCAAAAATCACACAATGTTAAATCTGCAATTTTCAGTACATCTACTCACATGTCATTTGTTCTTTTTCTGCTATTTATATCCTCTTCTTCCTCTCTCTCTCTGTTGTTTTTTTTTTTAATTAAAAATTAATTAAAAAAATATATTAATTAAAAAATGAGGGGAATTTAAAAGGAAAAGAAAATTTATTGGAAGGGGAGGAGAGGGTATTATATGGGGAGGTGGCATATATTAAATAAATTTAAAAAAAAAGGGAAGAGAATTCATTTTTTTTTTTTAAATAAATTTAAAATGGGCGAGGGATTAATTACAATTTTGGGAGGATGATATATTATATGGAAGTGGAGGCGAATATTAAAAAATTTAAAAATATAAAAACCGATTTAAAGAGAGGCGGTATTATATTTAGGCGAGTTGTATTAGTGATGGAGGGGCGGTATTGTGAATAGAGGCAGAGGGGCTGAGCGACTACAAGGGAGGAGGGCGTGGTGTAGCGTAGGCAAGGCTCGGGTTGAGTGGAGAAGGGTGGATGGGGGAGGAGCCATGGGTAGGGGAGCGGGGGAGGGAGCGTAGTTAAACATCACGAGAGTGGAAGTCGTAGGGAAGAGTGATGCTGTTGGGACAAGCACAGGGAGGGGAGAATGCAGGTTTGAGAGCAGTGTGTTAGTGTATGTTGTGAGGAAGGTCGAATGGGCCAAGGGCCGAGCTACCCAGAGATTGAATTTTTTTTAATGTTTTTTTATTTTTATTTTTAATATAACAATAGAGAGCAGGAAATTATCATTAAAACAACAGCAAAATCTCTAGATATTGCAGAGAAAACTCAGAAATTTTTCCAGTAGTACAGTAGCAGAAAATATGTAGTCCAGAAGCTCAGAAATTTTTACAAAAAACTCAAGACTTTTTAGAATATTATAGCAGCAGAAAATTTAGAAATATCTTCAAAAAACCTTCTCAACAGCTCAAGAATGCAGAATTTTAAAAATACTCAGAAATATTTTCCACTAAAAACTCATAAACTTCTTCAGAAACCCAATATAAATAGTATCCTGCAGCTCCTCAAATTGGAGATTTTAATGGGCAGAAATGAGAAGTGAGAAAACCTTCAGATGCACAAGGCTGCGTTTCTCCAAACCAATTTCTGAGTGCTGCAAAAATGCCAAGAATTTTTGCAGATATGCACAGGCCATAAACACAAATGGCTCACTCAATTTGGAGCAGGGCCAGCAATCCCTCGCTCTGATACCATATTAAACACCATGTTAAAACACACACATGGTGTATGAGGAAGATGAACACACACACAAGAGACTCAACACACAATGAAGGGTAAGCGTGAGGCTTTCTTATTTCTCCATTATACATGATATACATTTATAGTACAATGGTGTGACTCTTGGTTTCATATTCCAAGGTCACTTGGACTCCATTGTGACTTTTTTCATTCCACACCTACCCATGGAGTATTAGGTGTTGCAACAAGATATACAATCTCTCCACTGAAAAACAAGCCTAGAAATGACTCAAAGAGATCCTCCTTTGCTGCACCCTGCAACACAACCAAGCTCTAAACATAAATTACAATATAGCTGAAGGAGGTAGCTTGGAAAAAATTCTAGAATGAGGAAATTTAGACCAAATAACCTCTCCTTCCCTGAGGATGAGGTAGGGATTCCCAACCAGGAACACCCTTGTGCTAAACAACACTACAACCCTACTAAATAGCAAGAGGAACCAAAGTCTCAACGGAACAAAGAAAATAATAATCAAAAGCATCCCTGACAATGGATGCCCTCCTCTCCATATATAGCAAGTGCACCTCTCCAAAATGGGTCCCATCCATATGTTCCACCAAGCGCATGCAAGTTGTTCTCCATTAAAACTGCGCAGTCCATCAAGGAGATACAATGTATCTAGACAATGCATTTGGACTTGGTCAAATATGACTGAATCAATATGATCCAATCCTGGTCACACCTATAGGTGCTTAATCCAACTGCTTATTCTTCCTCCTTTTACATGAGGAATGTTATTATTCCTTCTAAAGAGGTTAATGGGCCTACCTACCCATTTTATTCATCTACCTAGAGATAATGCTAACTATAATGTTCCTTTTAGCTTGAGGCTAAAATTTGGGAACATTACAATAGGAAATTATTTTTATAATTTCCTAAAATAAAATAAAAATAAAAATAAAAACTTAGAAAATAAATTTTCTGTTTTTACCTTAAAGCACATCGCATATTACATATTTTATTTGAAAAAAGAACCATAAAAAGTAAAATATTCAAGTTGCGATATGCGCTTAAAGCCTCCCCGAAGATATAATTTAGAAAACCTTGAAAAAACCTAAATCATCATTATTTTTGTTTTCTTTTCGCATTGCACTTTACTTAATAAATAAACCTTTAAGAGGAAAATTATATAAGTTGCGATACCCGTGAACCCGAAAAACAAATAAACCAAGAAATATAAAATCTTTCGGCTATCACAGTCACTTCAAGTTTGTCGCAATTTGCATTGTGCATAACTTATAATATATACTCAAATGTTATCACATAAAAGTTGTGATCTGTGATTTGTGTAGATCTCATTTCGCGGCCTTTAAGGATCAAGTATCATGAAATATTATAAGGAATGCTTGTGATTTTTGTATTAAATGAATTCAATGTGTGAAATAGCTTGCGTCATATCAAATGGAATTTAAGATCCTAATGGCTTTAAGACGATTGATAGATCTTACATGTGAAGCCGTGTGAAATATTAAATTAGAAATTATGAAAGATGATTGATAGATTTATATCTTCTAGCGTGTGTTTGAAGTAAATGATTGATTTACTCTTGTGATACTCCTTATTTGTAAAATTCACTTTGCTTCCAGAAAACAAATTAATGGGTTGAAGAAGATCAAAATGAGCAAAAGGTATAAGGAAATTTCTCAAACGTCATCCACAAAAGACACAGATATGTCTCCATTATTTTCAGATAACGTCTGCAAGAAAGACTGTGGTAGTTCGACGTGGGAGGCAATGCATAAAATCTTCGAAGATGAAGGACCAAGGGTGATAAGAAAATTTTCTGCAATAGGCACTTCTTATACCTCTAATGCAACCCTTTTTGATGTTGCATTGTCATACATTCACAGGATAGCTGCGAGACCAAAGATTATTCCTTGCACATACATGGTTAGTTGGGAAATTGACCACTTAAACATTGATGATATAATGTTCAAGAATTTGAGAGGAGAAGCTATATTTTCTTTCAAAGAAGAGGATTTAGCAATAATGTATCATCTACCAACCCCGCAAAAGAAATATGACAATAAATATGTGCAGAATTTCCAAGGAAAACATCCAAATATTATCAAAGTCATACATGAATGGAAGGATAATGAAGGGAAATTGAAGCAAGATAAGCTGGTACATACCCAATTTCACAAATTCCTAATCCTTACTATTATGCTGCTGGTATGTTACGTAGAATATTTTCCAAGCCAGATAGCACTAGATTCTCAAGATATTGGGTTCCCCTAATTGACACAATTTTCAACTCATCAATCTTAAATTGGGCAAACATTTTATCCAATTACCTAGCCAAGAATATAACTGAATATAGGATTAAAAGAAGTGTTTCATTCAAATAAATACCTCCTTTTTATATGTCTACCTAAATCATGGATGCTATTTATTTTACTTATAATTTTGCTACCATGTGCTGGAAATGGACTACCAAGGACCCTACCCCGATTCACATCTACCACAGAGAACTCTGGAATTAATATTTCTACTTACACTTTATAAAATCTGTTATGGAGTCTTATTGCCCATGCATCAGATGATTTTCAACAAAAGAGCTCCTATGGTTTCTGAAAAAGCCAATGTAGATATTCTTCCAGTAACTAGATGGTTTTCCAAAGAAAATTTACATATATTAGAGTATTTGGGAGTTATGCTTCTGCCCATGTTTTACCTTACTATGTTCTCGATAAATTACATGCAAAAGAAATAGCCTATCAAATTTTCAATGGTGTCACAAAGTAGCTGAAGGATGGTAAAAAGGCTATTTGGCCTGATTTCTCTCTACAGTGTAGCACCTTTGCTCTCACTAATATCGTCCATACTTACAAAGGGGTTCCCAAGATTTAGTTATTGAAATTGGAATTTATGCCACAAACATTATATGATCCCAATGATGTGATTAAAAATTACATCGCAAATATTAAGATGAAGCCTTTTAGAAATGAAGCATATGGATTCGATGACCTCTTCCAGTGCATGCAAAATTTCTCTGATATTACCAAGTATGTTTCTAGTCAACTAAGTCAAGAGGATGTTTAAGCTTTTCAAGCATATAGAAACAAGAGACAAGAAAACATTCCTTTAAATTTGTTGACTATTGAAGATGAAAAACATACTCCAAGTGTTAGTCTAGATGATGAAATGAAAGATATATCTGAAGATGAATCAGGTCAATCACAGCAGCAATCTGATAATTCAGGTCATTTTGAAAATGAATCTAAGAAAGAAAACTCAGAAAATATAATTGACCAAGTTATTCAAGAGATAGAAATGCTGGAGGAAACAAGAAATAATGAGACAGAATCAAATTCAGAAACAATTGAACACAATCATAGCATGCTAGATCAGTCTAAGTTCTCACAAGAAAAAGATCTTATTAATGAATGGGAATAATTTTCCGAAGCAATAAATATTCCAAAAGAAAATCCTAATACTGATCAAGCAACAAGTTTCCAAACACCAAAACCCTCATAGAAAATAGTTGAGACTGTCAATCCACTACAAAGAGTTCCAACAATGTATGACAAAGAAATCATACCAGCCTACCATACAGATCATATAGTTCTACAGATTGAAGGTATTCTTTCATTAGATATTTTCTATAGTCCCAGTTACAAGGTTGTAGTTAAAAGAAATAAAAGAAGAAGGATTGATGAAACAACTCCAAAACCTATGGAAGGATTCCTTAGATGATCCCACTAAACATCTAACCAAATTATCACAATATGCAGGGGCATATTCTACCACTATTGTTGATAAAGCTACCGAGGTTAGAGTATTTTTGAAACAAAATGAAGTCAGAGTCCAAGAATTAGAAAAATTGTTTAACAAAGAGAAATCCAAGTCCACTGAGAAAATCAAAATAAGCACAGCCCAATTTCATGAAGATATTGAAAGCCTCAAATTCAAGTATCAGACAGAGCTTAGTGAAAATAAAGCACATATGGAAATAGCAATGGCTAATTTACAAAGTCAACCACAATTAAACAATTTATCAAAGATGCACTTGATGTAAACACCATGCTAAAGAAAGAAAAATAAATGTTTTGTCACCAAGATTCCATGATTTATTATTATTGTGATTCTATTAAAATAAAGATTCAACAAATAGAAATTCAGAAACTGGAATGTGAAAGACTTGAGAAGAAATTTGAAGGACACATTTAGTGGCAAGTTTCAGATACAGGAAAGCAAGCTAATATACCACAAATAGATAATCTTCACAAAGAATTGTTATTCGCGGAATGGGGAGCACAATTAATCAAGCAAAGAAAGCAGTGACCAAGACATCCAAAAAATCAAATGAGATTATTCAGTCTATATGTGATCAACTATTTGAAACGAAACTTCTTAAGGAAAACATGTTTGATGTGTTTTCAGGAACAAGAGAAGTAGAAATAAAGTGGAGATAGAGAGTAGATACACAAGAGGAAATGATCAAAAAATTTAATAAGTTTGATCAGGAAAATTACTGGAATTTTCTGATCAAACCTTACCATCAACATCAAACTCTTCAGTCTCTTACAGATTCAACAAAAAGATCTTAGTCAATAATCTAAAATTCTATTTTCAAGGGACATATTCGATGAAGGATATCATAGCTAGCTCAGCTCAAAACAATGTTAGATATTTGCTAACTTCATGATCACATTCAAAAAGAAGGGCAGTATTCACAAAATTAGGATTCTTAGTTTATTTCCCTAGATTGTTGTTTAAGTTAAGCTTTTAGAGGAAGGTTTTTTGGAACCTCCTCTATATTTTTGTAATAATTTAATTTTAGTTTATAGTTATTTGAGTATTTAAACCCTTCTCATGCATTTAGAGAAGGAACCATAAATTTGTCAGAAACATTTGCAAAGAATGCATTATTTGTTGGGTATGTGTTATATTCTTTCAATGACTAGCCCCACGCACAGTTTGGTTGCAGAGATTGTGTTCAAGTATGGAGTTGGTACAGCAAGCTATAAGGATAGGCTATCATAGCCAAAGTGCAATTTTCTTGGCTAAGAACCCTACTTATCATTCAAAGACAAAGCACATTGATCTTCAATATCACTTTGTTAGAGATATGGTTGAGGCTAAAAGGGTGTTACTGGTAAAGGTGGACACTTTGAAGAATGTTGCAGATGCATTGATGAAGTCTGTGAGCACTCAGAAGTTCTCTTGGTGTAGAGAAACAATGGGTATTGAAGAATTGGCCAAATGACTAAGCTCTCCTGTGGCCCCACGTGGAAAGAAAAAAACAAGTGGGAGAATGTTCGGTATGTGCTATATTCTTTCCACGACTAGCCCCACGTGCTGTACGTTGCACCGGGGGGTCACAGGGGGGGCAGCATCCCCCCCTGTCGGGGTCCAGGGCAGCGCCTCGGTGAAATTTTTTTTGGTATGTGGTCCCACTCATATGCGGACCCACCCATGTTTTGTGCTTGAGTTTGCACATGGTTTTGGGGTACGATGGTTTTCATCCCCTGGTATTTTGTAGATCCGGTCAAGGGAAATATGGTTATGTTCTAATCCAGGTTTAATGGATTGGGGTTTATGTATGCTTTGGCATGTATATATATGTGTTGTAACACTAAAAGGATTATAATGAAAAATCAAGCTGGTCGTCCCAATTTTGGATCCAGGGGAAAATCTCTTTGTTTATCTGTTTTATGTTTTATGCTCTCGCTATTTTTTATTTTCTATTATAAGATTCATGTGTAGATAATTTATGTTCAGGGTTAAAACCTACATTTGGTATCAAATTTGTTTCGGCTTCAAGGGGACACCTTTGCTACTGAGGGTTTTTTGTTCGGGCTTGAGGTAGACCCTGTTCAGTGGGAGATTTGTCGGATCGACTCTTGCGGTGAAAGAAGATGGTGAGCGGCAGAAAGATAGAGATCGATAAATTTAATGGTCAGAGTTTTGAGTTGTGGAAGCTCAAGATGCAGGATCTGTTGGTGGATAAAGATCAGTGGATCGCAGTAGATCCAGGTACTAAACCAATGACAATGTCAGATGAAGACTGGAAGAAACTGGATCAGAAAGCTAAAAGCACAATACGGTTGTGTGTCTTAGATTCAGTATTGTTGAATGTATCTGGGGAAGCTACGGCGAAGAATTTGTGGGAAATACTTGGGACTTTGTACCAATCTAAGTCTCTTGTGAATAGGTTGTTCCTGCGGAAAAAGATGTATAGCCTGAGGATGAAGGATGGAGACTCGGTGACAGAGCATCTGAACGCCTTCAGTACTGTGGTAAGTCAGCTATCAACTGTTGACATTAAAATCTTAGATGAAGATAAGTGCATCAATTTTTTGTGTTCTCTACCAGACTCGTAGGACAGTCTGGTTATTGGAATAGGTAGCAACACAACTACCTTGAATTTTGATGACATTGTCTCAGCCTTGTTGTTGGAGTAAATGAGACAGAGAAATATGGAGGGTCAAAATGGAGATGCCTTATCTATACGAGGAAGGTCCCAAAATAGAAACAAGAAGAAGGTTTCGAGTGGGAGATCTAAATCTAGAGGAAGATCTAAATCTCCTGGAAAGTTTGTAAAGGTGTGCTGGAAATGCGGAAAGGAATGACGCTACAAAAAGGAATGCAGATCTAAATCTCCTGAGAAAGGAAAGGGATCTAATGAAGCTCCTTTTGTAGAGGCAAAAACCACCTTGAATGAAGGTGGGGATGTGTATTTGGCTTCTTCTTCAAATACACTTGTAGATCATGAGTCGTGGTTGATTGAATCAGGTGCATCCTTTCACTTCACTCCCCATAGGGAGTGGTTCTGTGAGTATGAGAAATATGATGGTGGTTATGTCTTCCTAGGGGATGATAGGAAGGCCAGAATTGTCGGACGTGGAAAGGTCAAGCTAAAGCTGCAAGGTGGAAGGATTAGAACACTTCCTGGTGTTCTGCATATTCCTACGTTTGCCAGAAATCTGATTTCCGTAAGAAAGATGGATGATGCAGGTGTAAAAACAGTGTTCGAGAAAGATGCCTGCAAGATGGTTCGGGGAGCACTGGTATTAATGCGGGCAGCTCAGACTGGAACTCTGTACAAGCTACAAGGTACCACTGTTATTGATGGATGTAACAGTTCTGTGGTTCTTGAAAGAGGAGCGGAAAGCCTAGCCGTCTCTGGAGAAAAGACCATGCTATGGCATCAAAGGCTTGGACATATTGGATAGAAGGGCCTTCGAATACTACATAGAAATGGTATGGTAGAAGGTATGTCTAATTTCTCTCTGGATTTCAATTTCTGTGAACATTGTGTATATGGGAAGCAGAATCGGGTGAGTTTTCCTTTTGGTGCTAAGAGGGCGAACAAGATATTAGAGCTTGTGCACAGTGATGTGTTTGGACCTGTGTCAGTTCCATCACTGGGAAAGTCTGTGTACTATGTTTCATTCATAGATGACTTCTCAAGGAATACAAGGATATATTTCTTGAGGAAGAAATCTGAAGTCTTTGACAAATTTAAAGAATTTAAGGCTCTGGTGGAAAACCAGACAGAGAAGAAGATAAAGGCATTGAGGCCAGATAATGGTGGGGAGTTCTGCAAGAAGGAATTTGAAGAGTTCTGTAAGAAGTGTGGTATAGCACGGCAGAAGACTACTCCATACACACCTCAGCAAAATGGAGTTGCGGAAAGAATGAACAGAACACTGATGGAAAAGGCAAGAAGCATGCTCAGTGGTACCGGGTTAGGACAAGAATTCTGGGCAGAGGCAGTGGAGACTGCATGTTACTTAGTTAATAGATCACCTTCATCAGCGTTGGAGGATAAGACTCTACATGAGGTATGGACTGGTAAGAAACCCTCTCTTTCACATCTAAGGGTATTTGGATGTGATGCATATGTACATGTTCCAAAGGAGAAAAGGACCAAGTTGGATAATAAATCTGAAAAGTGCATCTTTATTGGGTATAAGGATGGTTTAAAGGGTTACAAGCTTTGGAACCTAGAAACAAGGAAGGTTGTGTACAGCCGAGATGTGGTGTTTAGAGAGGTGAAAGATGTTGTTACACATGAAGTCCTACCAAAGGAACCTGAGAAGATATAGTTTGAGCTAAAGGAGGATGAATCAGACTCTACAATAGAAGAAGATTCAGAAGAGGAAGAGCCACAAACCCCAGCTTTGAGAAGATCAGTTCGGGAAAGAAGGAAACCAGAAAGGTATAGTTCATCTACTTTTTGTTTAGGTTTTGCATTAACTATAACTGATGATGATCCCAGAACTGTCAGGGAGGTAGTAGATTCAGAGGATGGAAAACTCTGGAAGGAGGCCATGGTTGATGAAATGGCATCCTTGCACAAAAATGAGGCATGGGATCTGGTGGAGTTTCCGGCTGGAAGGAAGCCCATCGGGATAAACTGGGTGTTCAAAAAGAATATGAATGTAGAAGGCAAGGTGGAGAGATACAAATCTCGGTTGGTAGAAAAAGGTTATTCCCAGGTGCCGGGAATTGATTTTGGTGATATTTTTTCTCCTGTTGCCAAGGTTACTTCTATTAGATTACTTTTATCTGTTGCTGCAGCATTTGATTTTGAGATAGAACAGATGGATGTGAAGACAACATTTCTTCACAGGGATCTAGAAGAGGAGATCTACATGAAGCAACCTGAAGGCTTTATGGTGAACGGTAAGAAAGAACTAGTATGCAGGTTGAAGAAGTCTCTGTATGGGTTAAAACAGTCACCAAGGATGTGGTATCAGAAATTTCATACCTATATACGGGGACTTGGCTTCACCAGAAGCAAGGAGGATCACTGTGTTTATTTTAAATTAATTGGTGATCGTGTTATTTATTTGGTCTTGTATGTGGATGATATGTTGTTGATTGGAAATGAAAAAGAAATTATCCAAGATTTTAAAACCCAATTGTTCTCCAAATTCGACATGAAGGATCTTGGTGCTGCAAACTATATTTTGGGCATGGAAATTAAGAGAGATCAGGAAAAGAGGAAGCTTTGGTTAAGCCAGAGGAAGTATGTCAAGACTATATTGTAGAGGTTCAATATGCAGGATAGTAAACTGGTGAGTGTTCCTATTCCTGTAGGTGCAAAGCTATCTGCTGAACAGTGTCCCAAGACACAAGAAGAAGAGGAGGATATGTCTTGTGTTCCATATGCAAGTGCAGTGGGTAGCCTAATGTATGCAATGGTCTATACTAGACCAGACATTGCACATGCAGTGGGAGTATTGAGCAGGTTTATGTCAAACCCGGGGAAGGAGCATTGGACAGCAGTGAATCGGGTTTTCAAATATTTACGTGGCACTAGTGATTATGGCTTGTGATACCAAGGAAGACCAGGATTAGAAAGAATGTTGGACACTCATGGTTTTTTTGATGCATACTGGGCTGGAGATCTGGACCAAAGAAGATCTACAAGTGGGTACGCGTTTAGCCTATTCGGAGGTGCAGTCAGTTGCATGAGTAAAAGACAGTCTGTAGTGGCGCTTTCAGCTACAGAGGCAGAATACATAGCAGCCACTCATGCAAGAAAGGAAGCAGTTTGGTTGCAGAGATTGTGTTCAAGTATGGGGTTGGTACAGCAAGCTATAAGGATAGACTGTGATAGCCAAACTGCAATTTTCTTGGCTAAGAACCCTGCTTATCATTCAAAGAAAAAGCACATTGATGTTCAATATCACTTTGTTAGAGATATGGTTGAGGCTAAAAGGGTGTTACTAGTAAAGGTGGACACTTTGAAGAATGTTACAGATGCATTGACGAGATTTGTGAGCACTCAGAAGTTCTCTTCGTGTAGAGAAACAATGGGTGTTGAAGAATTGGCCAAATGACTAAGCTCTCCTATGGCCCCCCGTGGAAAGAAAACAACAAGTGGGAGAATGTTGGGTATGTGTTATATTATTTCCACAATTAACCCCACGTGCTGTACGTTGCGCCGGGCGTAGCAGGGGGGTCACAGGGGGGGTGGCAGCTCCCCCTGTCGGGGTCCGAGGCAGTGCCCTGGCGAAATTTTTTTGGTATGCGGTCCCACTCATATGCGGACCCACCCATGTTTTGTGCATGAGTTTGCACATGGTTTTGGGGTGCGATGGTTTTCAGCCCCTGGTATTTTGTATATCCGGTCAAGGGAACTACGGTTATGTTCTAATCCAGGGCTAATGGATTGGGGTTTATGTATGCTTCAACATGTATATATATGTGTTGTAACACTAAAAGGATTATAATGCAAAATCAAGCTGGTCGTCCAAGTTTGGGATCCAGGGGAAAATATCTGTGTTTATCTATTTTATGTTTTATGCTCTCGCTATTGTTTATTTTCTATTATAATATTCGTGTGTAGATAATTTTTGTTCAGGGTTAAAACCTATATTATTGTAAGTTTATGAGTGCTCTGATGAATTAATGGAACATATTATGTTATCGCTTAGCAATTAAAGTTGTTTCACTGATGTTACACTATTGTACTCTTTAAATTTCTTGAAAGTGGGAAGGAACATATTCATTGTTGTCAATTTACAGAGTAGAACTTCATACATATGGTACTTTTCACTTGTATTATGTCTTATCTCTTAAATTGATAGTTATCTTTTTGTTGCATTGTATGTTTGAAAGGTTATCATATATAAATATTACATGCACTTTTGTTCTAATATTTAGCTATGGTTTCTTATTGAGTATGTAATCACATTGGAAAATGCGATATGTTTTACACAATTCTTCTATACAAACTATTTTGTTAGAAGAATCATTTTACATAATTTTCCTCTCTTTCAATTGTTAAATGATCTATATTACTAATAGTTGAAGGATATCATTTTAGATCTTATAAAGGAATAACACCCCAGGTATATATTATATTAATTACATAGATAGATGCATATAGATTAAAATTGTTATCGATTTGCATGTCATATTCACAAACACCCTCATAAAACATCCTTATTGAGAAACTGGTCCCATTATCCCCAGTCAGAGCCACTATACCAAACAGAAAAGGAGCTGCTTTAAGGTCCAGACCGAGTGGTTTTCCCCCATGTTTTAGCCACATAATTTTGAGGCCTCAATAGAAGGCAACAATCTGTTGTTCCATCTTGGTCCTTCGAGCCTAAAATTTGGTCCTTGAAGCCCTTAGCACTGCAAAAATCCCCTCAATCTTGGCTTGCAGGGTAGAAAAAACTGGGATATCCTCAATTACATTTGCGTAGAGCCCATTTATTATGTGTTCCAACTCAGTTTGCTACATGGCGGCGAGGGTGCATTCAGCCTGCGCTTGGGACAACTCATTTGTTTTCTCCATAATCGTCTTGTTAGATGTACTGAGCTGCTAGTGCACCCGATGGAATCTTTGTTGAATCTCCTCGAACAAGGATGTGTGAAGTACCTGTAGTGGTTCATGCAGTAGTCGGGATAAATCTGATTGCACCACCTGTTCTCCTAAGGTAGGTGGGCTCAAGACAAATGTTGCGCCTGGTAGAGGGAAAAGGCAAATTTCCATTCTGATGATCAAGTCATTGCTGATTGTTGGGGGCGGCCTGGGATGAATCATGCTTGTCTACAGAGTGTCAGTTTTGAGTTGAAAAGCTCGAAGCTCTAACTGTCATAGCAACCATGGCCTTCTGCTACTCTTCCAAAGCCAGTCATTTATCCTCAAAGGCGAGGGTGATTGTGTTTTCTATGTACTCCAGGTCTTCCTCTGTCAGAGTTACTTCAGCCTCCTAACCCATCCTTGTAGCTCATTTTTTCTTTCGTTGGCCTTTAACAGGGTCACTAGTCCATTTCATACATTGAGGGGAGTCATCACCCTCCGCATCTAGACCCTCTGCGTTAAGGTCCTACTGCAAATCCTTCTATGATTCTAGCTCTGCACCCTTCTCTCCATTCTTTCCCTATCCTTCAGTTTCTTTGGTGGTGTTGGGTAGGGTATTATTCTTGGTACTCATACCTACAGTGTCATGCATACCCGATTTGAAGCCTCGTTTGCAGTGTGGAGGAAAAATTACAATAAGCAAGTTAATCTCCTCATCTGCAACCATATAGGGAAATGATACCCATGCTGGATCCTTGCAGCCCTGGATATACACATTGTGCATTGTGACTTGAAAAGATGTAATGCTCTTGTACTTGTCATATATTTTTGGTGACAAGTGTGGCTGAGAGTGGATGGCAGCTGTGAGATTGCTCTAAAATAGAACCCATAAGACCTTATTATCTTCAATGCACTTTTCATCCTTTGAATCCCACAGATTTGCATATCACGCCCATTTGCATATATCCAGCTCAAGCTCAGGTGGGACCAAATATTCCAAGGCTTGTGGTGCGACCAATGCAATGAGGAGCATCAACCAAGAGTAGCATAATGTCCTTCCATTATCTTGGGCTTCACGCACGTTCTCCAAAAATTCATTGCACAGAAACTCAGACCAGTTGAAGCAAAACCTTTTCTTGCAATGACTAGCCAACTGAATCACATATGTAGCGACCATGGTAGCCTGGCATTTGCACATCATTTCTCACGCTAAAAACAAGGTGTTGATGCATGCATCGGGGTCACTGATAGTGCTGATCATGAACCCTCTATTATTCCATTCAACGTGGTAATCATTGCGCTCCTTATTAGTGATCTTTTTCTCGTATTTCTTGTTGATGCACTCCATGGGATTTATCCCCTTTAGGGGAAGACCAGTGATACGGTTAATGAGAGTTGCATCTATGGGGATGCCATCCTGGATCCACAAGTAGCCGTCATGGACCAGAGCTAGTAGTTGTCACACAATTCTATCGGTAATATCGTAGTGGTCGAAGTGAGGCATCCGAAGTAGATTGAATAACCCTGAACCAGCCAACCCACTTTCCCATGGCATGGGGAATACCTTCAGCATGTCATCCTACAATACCCTTTCAAGATATAATTCTGGTTCCAATTCTGGGAAGGCCTCCAAGTTGGCCAAGTCATGATCATCAAATTTGACTGTGTGGAGCTTTCTAAAGGATTCTCCAATGATGGGGACCTCACCCGGAATCAAAGTCATTTCCATATAGGCACACATCCCATTGAAATTCTTGGGTGTATGTAGCAAGAGCCTGTGAGGCTGAACATAGGGTGGAAGCCAGCTTATTGGTTCAATGATCTGAGCCTCTTCCTAAGTAGACAAATGTATCATTGATGGGTTAGTAAAATGTGCCTGGGGCACTGTTCGCGGGGATTTCACGTTTCGAGGGGACATACATGGATTAACCCCAGCCCATTTCGTAGTCCTCCTTAGCCCTTGCTCCTGGCCTTTTCCCTTCCCCTTATTTTTCTCCACCTGCTTTCCCTTGCTCAGTGTGGACACAACCTCCTCAACCTCAGGGGTGACTTCTAGTACTTCCTCAAGTTCTCTCTCCATTGAGGCCACAGTCTGGGAAGATTCAGTGGGATTAATTACAGTCATTTTTGTGTAGAAGATGAACTCAAGGTTGCTACTATTAGAGGGGGTAGCGCGCCCAGACATGAATAGAGTACAATAGTTACTAGAAATTGCAAGGCTGAATTTATTCAGAATGCATGGAACCCTCTTCTCACCTCCGCTATTGTTTTTATATCCTTGGGTGGTGACCAATGGTCAAGTGAAGTGTATCTGAAACTTACCATCAAGTAAATGGTAAAAAATCTTCAAAAATCGCCTAATTAATTGTAGGCCGCCGACGCCTTCCGATGGTAAAATTTGATTTTTACCTAGTTTTACTATTCCAACAGCTATTTTTTGCAGCTCTATATTAACCCTGAACTTCCTATGCACCTCTTGCGCTTCCACCACACCGCTATGCCCCCACTGCACCTCTCTGGGCCTCCAGACCTGCGATCGATCCCTGCGTGTACCATGGTCCCACCTGTGTCTATCCCCCTACTTACGCATATTCTGCCCCATACAACTACTCCGTCCATATAGTCATTTGATCCTGTATGGTTTGAGCCGGATTCCGTTGACAAATATTGGTATCATATCACTGTGTAGTGTGGCTAACTAGACCACTCCTCTTTCCTTTACCATATAGGGACCTAGCCAGTGTTGATGGAACTTCCCCTAGTGTTTCAAAAACTGGCTATCATATAACAGGACCAATTATCCCTCCGCAAATGTCTCTTTCTAAATATGTCGATCATGCCATGCTTTATCCCAAGCCTTCTGAACTTGTTGATGGAATTAGCAATGAAACGATCTTCCTCCAAGGCTACGAACTGCTCTAACCACTACCCCATGATATCAGGCTCCTCCATGTTTGTAAAGGCTGCAATGCATAGGCTAGGAACAACATACTCCATGGGAATAATGGCCTCCTTTCCATAAACCATCCAAAATGGTGTTTTCCCAGCCAGTTTCGTGCAGCTGGTTCCATAGGCCCAAAGGACTAACGGGATGCGCATGTCCCAATCACTGCGATCGGAATTACAAACCTTGGTCAGTGCATGTTCCAAGATTTTATTAAAATATTCTACACCTCCATTTGCCTGTGGATGATACAGGGTGATTTTCGCATGGTGGATCCAAAATTATCTAGTCAATGCTTGTATCATTTCATTAAAAAAATGCGTACCTATATTGCTCATCAAGATCTTTGGACAACCAAAACTGGTTAGAAAATGTTCAAAAATGAAGTGCGTAGTGGTATCTGTAGTGAAATCATTCACAAGTTGTGCTTTGGCCCATCTAGTTACAAAATTAGTCAGAGTGATGATGTAGCATGCACCTGTCTTCTTCCCTGGTGGTTTGATGGGCGCAACGAAGTCGATGGCCCATTTTTCAAATGCTTACAAGGCCATCTGCAGTTGCATGGGGAATTTCGTCTCTACGTGATGACCTTCCTATCATCTGGCATGTGTCGCAGGCTTTGCAGTAGTCGTGAGTCACTATGTAGTGTGGGCCACCATAGACCACCTCTCAAGGTCTTTTGTGTCATTGATTTCCCTGCGTAGTGACCTACTGTTATGCCTCCATGGGATTTTTCTAAGATGGCGTGTCTTTCATGTTCCAAAACATATCTTCACAACACCTCATCAACTCCCAGTTTTTACTAATGTCCCACTATGATGGTAAAATCCACTACGCGGGTTACTAGCTCCTTCCTCTGTTGTACCAAATATTCTATAGGTGCCATCCCCGTAGTTAAGAAGTGAATGGTATCTGCTAAGTGTGCATAAACTACCTTAATAGAAAACAACTATTCATTGGGCAGTCCTTCTTCTAGGTTTGTTGGCTCTTCACCACTTTTGATTCGGGATAAGTGGTCTGGTTCGGCATTTGGTTTTCCTAGCTTCATGATAATCTCAAAGTCATATTCTTGAAATAGCAGCAGCCATCGACAAAACGCGCCACCCAACACAGGCTTATTCACCAGGTACTTCAAAGCCGAGTGATTTGTAAACATCTTGAAGTGCCCTCCTAATATATAATGCTGGTATTTTTGTAGGGCATATACCATGGACAACCCCTCGCACTGAGAAGTGGAGTAGTTTCACTTGGCACTAGAGAGTTTTCTACTAGCAAATGCAACTGGATGGTTGATGTGTCCATCCCCAGGCTACGTAAGGAAAACTCCTAGGGTGATTCCTGATGCATCTACATGAACATGGAACACCTTTTCCCAGTCATGAAATATGAGGATATGCACAGAGACCACCTTATCTTTGAGTAGTTCAAAGATCTTCCGACACTCTTCGTCCCCAAAAAAATGAAACATCCTTCTTTAGCAACTTTTGCATGGGTGTTGTGATCAACACATGCCATTGAATGAACTTCCTATAGTAGCCTATATGTCCGAGGATAGAGCGCAACTATTTCTCAGTTATATGGACTTCCAAGTTGATGATAACTGCTACCTTGGTGGGGTCAACCATCAATCCTTGTCGACAAACTATGTGCCCTAGAAAGATCCCGAAGGGTACACAAAATATGCACTTCTTAATATTCAGGGAAATATGTTGCTTTCTACAAGAATTCAACATCATACATAAGTTTTATAGGCGCTTCTCTACCAATCTGAATATGGTCCAGTCATCAAAATATACCTCCAAAAACTTGTGGATGAATTCCTTGAATACTGCGACCACCACCCACGAAAATATGGTAGGGGAATTCTTGAGCCCAAATGGCATGCCAGTGTACTGGAAATATCCCCATTCAATGGAGAACATAGTTTTGCTGTGATATTCAGGTGTGATTCTCATCTGATGGTAGCCTGAGAACCTATCCATGAACGAGTATGCTTCCTGTCCCCCCACGCTATCAAGGATTTCATCTGAGAATGGTGTAGGAAAGGGATCATGTACACATGCATCATTCAATTTGCACATGTCAACAAAGATCCATTTTTCTCCTTTAGTCTTTTTCTCCTGAACCACAATAGGAATTACCCAATCTAACTACTCCAGTGGTTCAATGATACCTACCGCTATCATTTTTTCAAGCTCTTCCCTGAATTTATGCTTATACTTGGGGTTCAATCGATAAGGAAGTTGCTTAATAGGGCACGCATATGGTTTTAAAGTGATGCGCATGACCCCTAAGTCCCCTGTAATTCCTTTGAGTTGCAAGAATTTTGTAGGAAATAGGTCTTGGTATTCTGTGAGGAGTTTCGCAACTCTTCCAACAATATAATCATCCTAGTAGTCCCCAATTTTAGCTATCTTAGGTTGCTCCTCTGTTCCAATGTTGAATTCTTGCAGATTAAGAGGCTTAGTCACATCGATGGTCTGTAGTGGGGGTTGAGAAACTATGCACTGTCCTTCTGACTCCAGGATAGAGATATTTCATGGGTGTTCATCATATTATTCCATTAACAAAGCACCCCCTTGTTCAAACACTAGAAGCGAGGGAGAAGGAAGGGAGCACAGGCAATGGCAGAACAGCTAGAAACATTAGTTAATATTGAAACATCCTTAGTAATAGGGCTTGATGCTGGAACATCATTAGCGGGAACACTAGCTTCTATCAGAGTACTCACTTACGGTAGTTCACAATACCCTGCATCTTTGTCTCCCACGTTGGTGCCCCATATGCTGCACAAGGGCATGAGTCATCAAATACTAAGGCATCTATATCCTACAGTGCTTCGTCGAGTGCCTCCATTTCACCTATCAACTTGAACGTCCCTACAAACTCATCCTTCATGGTTTCCCAGTGGTGGGTGTGCTGGTGTAGTTCTGCATCTAAATACCATGTGGTGCGCAGGTGGATCAATGCATCCGTATTTATTTCGCACCATTCCTCCATCCATGTAGACAAATGCTTGCACTGGTCTCTTAGGCCAAGGACATTCTTCACGTGTAGCTGAACCAGGGGTTCAAGCTGCAGGACCACCAACTCGCGACATTCATCCCAATCTTGAAATTTATCTTTATGTGTTTCCCACCACCTCGCACGGGTTGCACACATGGCTAAGTTAAGTACCTGAATCCTTCATTCCCTTGGTAATTCAGCTTCAAATGTTGACAAAAACTCACTAATTCTACCAGACCCATCAAAGTAGGGCATTTCACTTACATCTGAGGAGATACACTGGAAGCTCTTCGTGATTCTAAGGCATCGCAGTGAAGATACATCATGTAACTGATTCTGCCAATTTTATATCTCCCCATCAGAGATAGAGAGGAATTCATTATCCTACTCCCAACAAAGCACACAATCAGATGTAGGATTAATCCAATCCTCGTCCCGAGTGGTCAATTTATAAATGTGATCCACATCCTCTTCTTTGTGCACCAGTTCTATATACTTTTCTCCTTCCGGAGGGTCTAGTAGGACTATCACCCTCGTACCCTCATTCTCAAAGACCATGCTCCTTTTATTTAGGTTGATAATGCTTCCCATGTCTATCACCGAATCTTGTCCTAGGAGTGTAGGATAAGGGTCCGCATCTTCCACAATCTGAACTACCTCAAAATTGGCGTGTACCTTAACTCCTGCGATATCTACCATAATCTTTGACAGCCTCCCCAACGGTATGATCTTCTATTGGTTAGCCATGTGTAGTTATATATTATACCATTCCAGCTTAGGCTCTCCCATCCACTGCCAAGTTTTCTTGGGCAGTATGTTTGCATCTGACCCCAAATCCAAGATAACTTGATCCATTTCATAGTCACCAATCTATGCTGTTAGCTGCATCTCCCACCGAGTGCACTTCTTCTTCTTGTACAACTTGTGAACACCCCTAACCTCTATAGGAGGGTCAGTTCTTTCTGCACAGATTTCTATATGCATCTGGAGATTTTCTACCACCTTCTTGTTGCATAGCAGCTTCATACATGCTTCTAGGAATGGCTTAACTTCGTCATCCGCTTTTAGGTTTGTGGGAGCCTTGGAGATAGATGCCTCATCCTTGAGAAAGTCCTCACGGGCTGTGAAAAAGGTTTCTTTCTCTTTCTATAGGTCTAGGCTTTCCTGTCTGATAGTATCCTTCTTGATAAGGGGTTCAGCTGCAGCCTTGTCTTAAGCTCCTCTAGTAGCCATGCCACTGCGCGTTATGACATTAATACTTGGTTCTTCATCACGTGATTCCGCTTTAACCCTCTATACATTCTGTGTAAGTGTTTTTTTTTTTTCCTGCATTTTTGTTACCAGGATTAGACAGTCTTCAATCACATGGTCCAATTGTCAACAATAAAGGAAATATTGTTGTGTAGGGTTCGGGCATTCCGTGGTGAAGTGCCCTATTTCTCCATAGTTGTAATAGATCAATTTCCCTTTCACTGACTTGGGCCTCCACCCCTTCCCCTGCCCTCCCTCTTGCTAGGGATCCTCCTCTTCTTGAGGGATATAGTGGGGAAGAAGGGTTAGCCTATACCCTATATAGGTTTCCTCGGTCTATCATTAAGTCATACATCTGGCAGTTATTTTCTTCATCTCCCACATTTGAGTTGAATCAACACCATTATTTCTTTAATTCTAGAACATACGCACCAAGACAGGAGTAGTGGTTGGTATCATGTAGTCCAACTATGCGATAGTCAGTGCACCACAATGTCGGACCACTTTTTCCCATAGCCTCTTTAGGATGCAAAAGGCTGGGCCCCCTACCGTACATGTATTCTGCTAGCAGAGGAAACTGATCCATGGTGTGGCTGGATGACCTACATATTCTGCACCATATTTCAGGCAAGCTTCCTTTACTCACTCTTTCCTTAGGCTCTGGATTTCAAGATTCATTTCCTCCAGCTGTCCCTGAATCTGTTGCACCCAAACTGGGCATCATCTCTTGGTGCACCCTCTAGTTTCATAGCAACCTCCAAGGCTTTCTCTTGTGTCTCAATCGCCTACTGACCCATAGGTCCACACAGGTGTTGTAGCATCATAGCAATAAACCATGCCTTGTGCTGCATATCATCATACTGAAATTCCCCATCTCAGATAACCTTCTTTAACCGCTGATCAACTTTCCATATAGACTCAGCAGGTCCTTGTCTAAAGTATTTTAGGTCAGTTACTAGCTGCGAGTAGGACTTAGGCTTCTGGAATTGTTGTTTTAAAGATTTTTTATTCTCTTGAATAGATGGATCCACATGCTGGCCTACGTACCCCATATACTAGTCCAATGCCGTTCCTTCAAATGCGAGGGATAATTTCACTCTCTTTATACCATCGGTAACCACATTCTGCGCAGTCCATATTGATGCTAATACAAACCAACATTGGTCCATATATTCATCTCCTACACCCTTGAAGGTGGGTAGCTTCATGTGTGTGGCCATATCCTCTTCTGGTGGGGGCGGAGGTGTGGGTGAGTTCTTACCCTTATGCTGACTTGAAGGTGGTGTAGCTGGAGGACAATTTCCTGCATGCGTAACCAGCTCTCTTAATGGGCTATACATGGATATATCACCCTCTCATTTCATTCGATTATACTTACCACTTCATGTTGTACTTTTTCTCTGATTCAAGGTCATTCATTCAGTGTGGCTGCACAGAATGTGTTAGAATTTACAAGAGAAATAATAAATTTATCGAGAGGAACACAAAAACATAAAATAGCAAGAAACAAATCATAAAATTAAACACAGATGTTTATCCCGGAAAACCCCAAATCCAGGACAAAACCCAACTAATGAAATTTCATTAGGCATTAGCCAAAACCCTAGCCAAACTGGCAAAGTGATCCTTCGCTGCTCACCTTCCAGGCCTACATTACAATAAAATATTCCCAGCCTTTTATAGGCTCCATTACATTCCATACCTTGGGCTGAAAACTATGGGCGCATAATGCCATGTGCCCAAAAACCACTACTATTTACCCTAGTTAACATTGACTCTATCCTGAGTCAAGTTTACCTAACAATTTCCCCCTTAAACTTGACTTGGGGTTTCTTGACTAAATCCAGCCAAAATTGCTAAGTGAGACAACGCTTCTCACTCTAGCTCTCCCCCCCTCAAATTTTTACCCAGGGCAATTTTTAACTTGACATCCCCCCTATCACCTAGATCTAACCCAGACTTTACCAGTGATTACCATAGGGTACACATGCCATACCAGGTTTTACAATAGTATTCCCATTTACATGTAATAAATTAACTCCATTATAATAATAATAAATTTTTATGTTCCATTGCTATTGTATTTGTACATATGAAATCAATTTCCATATAAAGAGAACCCATTTATCAGATTACTTGAGTGACTAGCCTCTGTAACCGCCAGTCCTCTAGGATTTCTCTTCAGATATATGGTTCATCAATTAATTATCCACGTGCACATGTCCTCTCTCATCTTAAGAAGCTCTCTTCGATCTACATTTCTTCAGTGCTATGATATGCACCTACGTAATGTCCATCATCTTCTGTATAGGAGCACTCTTACCATTGACATGGCCCTATTCACGTAGTGTTACACAACTTCATGGTACCTCCAAGGAATACCCTGATCTACGGTGGATTGCACATCACATGACTACTCAAGATTCTGACATGCCTTCGATAGATCTAAGTGATCTGCTACCATGAAAAATAGATCCAAGTGCTCTCACTCCAACCCATCTACAAAGAAACCACTAAAATATCCATATCTTTCATGACGAATAACTCGTCCATCAATTTTTTCAATCGATGGTAGTAATTCCCTTTGTAGGTTTGAATTGGCCAGGCCATATATCGCACTCAACGTTTCAGGTTTGAACAAACTAGACTTGTGGCTATACTAGCCTCGTCTCTCCACCATCTCTTTCTCTCTTTCTTTCCTAGGTTGTGCACCACCACAAAACACTATCCATCAGTTCATTCACACATATGTTGCACCATCAACGAGCAGAATTTAGGGAAACCACATCTATCAACCAATTTTTACCCAGTCCTACTTGTTCCCACTCTCACTTAGAATGTAGACTCCTCACTACCGCATGCATTTGAAAGTGGCCATGTCTTTAGCTAGCATGATAAACAAATGATCACCTTTCAACTTAGTCGCAGCAGCATGCTCTCGAGCCAAGAGCTGACAATGTCCACATAAAACTCGACTAGATCCATGTTCTGGTTTTTACTCATGACATTGTTGAAGTTTCTGTCTTTCAGCACCACGACATCTTTCTCATCGATAGCTAGTGCACTTTGATCCTTCATCGACGTCCTCTATCAACACCGCCTCGTTGTAGTGCCCTACAAAAGCCCAAATCCGCTCTTCTGGAAAGCGTCTCGAGCATTTTCAACAGCTCAAACTATTAACCCATGCTTGTCAAAAATCTTCGTGCCTCATATGTCCTTCCACCCATTAATGTAGAACTCACGGGATAACAAGAGTCTAGGACATGCTTCTACCATGTCAACGTATTCACATTTGACAACATCAGCCTCTTTTTTTCGTAGGAGGAAGATTTACTCAATGAAGAATGTGGCCAAAATCTTTACCTCCTCTACTACGACTATCGTTCGATGATCTTCTTGATAGCATCTTCAACATTCAGCAAGCGGCTATCCTATCCATTAGTTATGCTTTTCACTGCCTTGTTTGAAAACAAAAACCACCTCTAGAGAACACTTCATCGAATTGATATGGCCATGACCGTGAAACCCTTTCTAGGATCAGTTTTGAAGCTCTGTGCTAATCTCTCTTTGCATCAGCCCAATACAAACCCTTGGCTTTAGAAGCATCCCTCTAAATCCAAATATGGATTTGATACCATTTGTTAGAATTTACTAGGGAAATAATAAATTTACTGAGAGGAACACAAAAACATAAAATAGAAAGCAAAAAATCATAAACATAAACACATATGTTTATCCGGGAAAACCCCAAATCCAAGGAAACCCCCCCAAGACCCCTGCGGCAGCGCTTAATTACAGGTGGTGTTTCCGCCCCATTAAGGTACTAGGGTCCAATGCTGTGATACAAAATAAACAAGATAATCAAGCTCCACACCCAACAAAATTCCTTTTTCGAACAGTAATATTTTAATTATAAATGGTAGTGTCCAGAAGAACTTACCTCTAAAACCATTGAAGAACCTCCACTCCGCCTCATAATAGGATACGAACTAATCGATTGTGAATTCTGCTACAAATCCCCGTAGCACATTGTCCACCAAATGATCTATTGTACGAGTTATTGTGTTATCAGTCCTCTCTAATTGTTGAACCAACTCCGGCATCCACTGTATAACTTGGTCGTCCTTCCAACACATCTAGAATTCTATGAGCCTCGCTCAACACTCTTGACACTTGTGCGCAAAATTTACAAAGAAAATTTCATAGACTTTGGTGAAGATGTAATTATTATTCCATCTCTCAGCTGTCAGCTTTGTGCTGCTATTCTCCTTTACATAAAACTCCTGAATATGTCTTTCAAACAACTCTTCAATTTCTAACTTCTTAGGTCTCCAATGATCTCGTGGCATTACTCAATCTCTTTCTCAAAATGTTCCCAGTCCCAGAAACAGAACCATTTGTTGGCTTGAGGTGTCCCGACCCAGGTTCGAACGTTATGGTTTGCCAACAAACCTCTATACTACTGGCCCTTTTGGTAATGACCTACTTGCGTAGGCCATGGTCTCACCCGGAGTAGTATTGGAGGGTGTTGGAACCAGGTTTCCGTACCCTAGGAGAGAGTAGATAATTTAAGGTAGATCTATGTTGCAACTTACTAGGTTCACATAGAATAAGTCTATTCACAATGCTTTTGACAGTATAATCAGCACATAACCATAGCAAAGCTATTATTGCTAATAGATCTAATCAATACATTCACATCCATGTGTGCATCAACAACTACGGTCACAGAACATTATAATCGAAGTCAATTCCATAACACATATACATTCGTAGCTTAAATAACTATCACATATACGCTTCAACAGCAAAACAATTAATCTAGATGACACAAAGGTACTTAAAATATATTCCGCATTCAATAGCATCAAAAATCCACTCACAACCCAAACACATCCTGAACAAATAGCCTAGTGGGGTCCACACACAGAAAGACTTAGGATCTTTGCACACACAGCCAACAGGTGTCCTTACCCAAAACAACCCAGACAGATCTTAACAATTCACACGTAGCATCAATCTTATGTCTTTCCTACTTACTAGACCCAAACTATCTATCTATTTATAATATCATAGCCTTTTCTATCCTATGGTCTGCAAAACGTTTTTTGTGGACCCTAGAGCTACCCTTTAACCCATTACAAAACATTAGGGGCATTAACCCACCCCAAAATCCCAACACAGGACCAACGATTACAAAATTATACAAAAATGTAGGTTAGGGAATGATGTTCCAACAACACTTGTGTGTTGTACCGTTAACGTATCGGTACAGTAAACCTACCAACCATTAGGATGTGAAACAAATTTCAGACACCCCAGGGAATTTAGAAATGGCATGGTACGTGTCAACCAGAAAATTGCATTAGGTTGGTGGAATGTCCATGCATCGAGTCGTTAAGGTGTAAAACTACACCAGGACCTGTAGGTGATACAACGCATCGGAACGTCAAGTTATAAAAACACACCAATGCATTAAAGGAAAACCGCACGTGTGCACGCAATGCCTATCCCACCACTCGGGTGTTAGTCATTGATAAAGCACATCAGATTTTCTAATTGGTATTGGTATTTGTGCGGTGCCCATAGGTCATAGAGACGCACTGGTGCAAAGTATCACATAAATTCCACAAGCGTTATAATTGGTATTGGTATTTTTGCAGTGCCCATAGGTCGTAGAAACACATATGTGTGCAGTATCACACAAACACACTGGTGTGCAATATCACACAATTGCGCCGATCATTCTAATTGGTATTGGTATTTGTGTGGTGCCCATAGGTTGTTGAAACACATGAGTGCACATTAACAGAAAAACACATCGGTGCATAGTAACTAACACACACCGGTGTTCATTTTTTGTTTTTTAGAAACCTCACCTGTGACAGTGCAATTATTGTGATTTTTTAAAATTCATTATTCGTCAAAATTTGATATATATCTTATAACACTATTCATATCAACTAATTTTTTATTAGTGCATTTGATTGTCATGTTTGGATTAACCTGTTATATCATATAATCATATTCCACATCTCTTCATTATAATATTTAATCATCCATATATTAAATTAGTAGTGTAACATTTCATAGTGACAGTAGAGAACACAATAGAATAAAGTAAAAGGTATTTTATTATATATGTGTGTGTGTATGTGTGTGTGTGTGTGTGTGTCTGTGTGTGTGTGTGAATGAGACACTCTTTTTCATACAAAATGGGATAGCTATTGGTATCGCTTTGTTTTTAAATTGGGACACTATGTCCATTACATTAAAAAACATGTATGATTTCACAAACAAATATTTCAAAAAATACAACGCCTTGCTTTGATATCCAAACATATTGATCACCATTCTTCATTGGAATTGTTGTAACTTCTTGAGCTACTTCCATGACTTGGGTTATTTTGATCAATGTTTTTTTCATGGCATTTATTGTTTTCTTCTTCTTCAACTTCCATCTACAAACATAAAAATAAACTGTAATGAGTGTATATACATTGGTGACAATAATGAAAATTTCAATATTAAATAATATACAAGAACATAAATCGAAAAGAAATGTAGCATAGCAAGAATTGGCTCATGAACTATACACATTCTTTCAAAACCAAATTTCATGCCATCTTTCAACAATTCATTTGTTGGCACAGTTCCATACTTTGTTTCCTTCAAGTTTTATACCCCATAAAAATTCACATATTTAATATAAAATATTTTTTTGTTCTATAAATTATATATGGATCTAACCAAAACAAGATCGATATATACTTACAAATTCCACAATTAATTTCTGGTATGCCAATGTATACTGACAACCCATATTTAACCATATGTCGATCAATTCAACTGATGGTTCTTTTTTGTGTGTTAGCATATGTTTGAAGACATTTAAGGATGATTGTTGTAAAACAACTAAAAATATACAAAAATGAAATCTATTTAAGTTGTTATAAGTAAGTAGCCATTACTCACAAACTTAGATATCAACCCTTTTCTTCCTTATCATCCTATTTTATGTGATCAATGGGTTTCATTTTCTTTTCTTTTCTGCAAGAAAATACTTGAAAATTAATATTAATGATAAATTGTTTATTTATTCTACCTAATCTAAAAAATCAATGATTATATATTACATTTGAAGCACATTTTTGTTGATATGGCTCCTAGTGCGATTGAATTATAGCCATTTCTTTTACCGTCTCCTTGTACACCTTTTTGGACATTTCTACTGGAATATTTATGATATCAGCTCATTCATCCTTTGAGATTTTCATAATCTTCCTGAAAATGTAACATGACAACAAACTATTTAATTTATATATTGATATATGAAAAATATATATAAAAAATGTGATATTTATAAATGATTGTTTTCTAGTAATATATACATATAATTCTAGAAAAAAAATTAAAGGAATATTACTTTTTCATTCCTTCTTTTTTGTTGTTTCTTATTTTTGCTATTAAAACTCTCACATGTCTCATCGATGAATTCTCTGGAAACCCATCTTGTAATTTAGATAAAATTTGGTTCTTTGAATCATTGGATTGATTTTTTTATTGTAAGTTTCAAGACTGTATATACATTCGTTCCATTAGATCCCTCAATTTTTTGTAAAATTTTTCCCCCTTTCATTAATCTCCAGCACCACTCCAGATGAGTTAAGGAGCAATTCATTTTCATGTGCATGTTCTGTTTTTTTACGCAAGGCACGCCAATTAAAAATGTATATATTGTTAAATTTTTTTTATCAAACAGTACATGCATGATGTGCTATAATACAATAGTGTACTGATGTGCTATTTTACACAAGGCGCAGCGATTAAAAAATATATATCTTTTAAAAATTCATGCAAGGGATGACATGTATTGGGATCCGACACTGTAAGTCGCCCTGTGGGTTAGATGTCATATTCCTATATATATAGAAATACAAACTCTATAAATCTAAAATGAAAAGTCCTAATTGTGAAGTCACAGAAACAAGAAGAAGCAAGGGTAGAAACAAGAAGAATCAAGGGTTTAGCGTAAGAATATAATTTTTTTTGTTTTTGTTTTTTTTTTTCTGAAAATGCACAACAAAATTTAAAATTTTCACATACCATTTATTAAATAAAATAAAAAAACTGTAAAAAAAACAATTGTTACAGTAAAATTTAATATTTTTACTATAATATAGGGTTTGAATCACGAGATGTTTGAAATTCTGATTCTCTAAATAGTATTGTTGTTCGAAATTATTTTGTTGCTCATAAATGCTCTCGTGATCTCTTGGTCCAGGTATGTATCTTGTGCAAATACATCCCTGATTTCCAAATTTTTTTTGCTATTTAAACAATTTTTTTATGAAATTAGATTTCCGAAAATAATTTGCCACCAATTTTTCAATTTATTGCTTTTTTCACTTTAAAAAAAATAAATTTGTGTATTTTTTATTTGCGGCTATTTGGTTATCTAACCACATTGGTGTGTCAATTAATAACACAACAATGGTGCGTAGTAACTAAGATGCACTAGTGCGGTTAACTGTACATTAGCACCAATAACAATAAGTCCATTTTTAGGGCACTTAAATTAATTTTAGGTATATACACGAAAATTGATGTTAATTTTTCTTAGATGCGAGGAGGAAATATCATAATTATATAAAATGTACAAGTATTCAAAATCCATCTCGTTCCATAATATTTCTCAAATTCCACCGTGGATTTCTCCCTATCCATCTCTAGACATAATATTTACTTCAGATTTTATTTATATTTTCATTATCTATTTGAATTGTTTTTACCCATGTCAATCAGCTAAATAGAATTAATGAATAAAATTATGAAGTTTCATGCAGATTTAGAATAAAGTTCATATGCACAAAATATTCAAACATCTCCAAAACATTGGAAGCTATTATCAGGAGCAACATACCGTAAGGCACATCTAGTAGATGAAAATAGACAGCCGCTTGACCTTGCCAATTGCTACATTTCCATTCTAGCTACAATCTTGGGACAATGATAGTAATAATAATAACTGTTGAAAAATTTCCCATTGGGATTAAAAGGAAATATATATTTTATAACCTCCCATATTGGAAGAATCTTCAGATTACCCACTTATTAGATCTCATGCATATATTTAAAAATGTTTCATCTTCTTTATGGAGGCACATATCATCGAAACAAAGTGACACATTCACTATTAGGAAATTTCTTATTACTTCAAAAAATAAAAACAAAAATTGGCCAAGATGATTAGAATGTAAAGGATCAGAGGCAGGTGTTTGTCCCTCTAATTCATGGTATTTCAAAGAAGGTGATGTCCCATGGATTTTAAAAAAAATGATCTTTCTTTGGCAAAGGAATTTATAATGGGTGTGAGGGTGCCATCTTCATACGGGTCTTCACTACGGCGCTACTTCACCATGGATGGCCATTTTTCGGGGTTGAAATCACATGACCATTTGAATCTTCTAAGAGTACATATAATGTCAAAAGCATGATTTTATTATTTGTTATATTAATAAATTTTATCCCATGTAGGGATCATAAAAGATAACTAATTTTGTATATTATTTCATGTGTTTATAACTTTGCAGTTCCATTATCATTTGTTTGTGTGTGGTTGTTTGAAACATGAATTCCCCCAAGACCTAGGATGTGCCATATCTAAATTTTCTACATTTGTACGTTGGATCACATCAAAGGAGATTCATGTGGCTAGCATTCCATGGTGGCGTAAGGAGATAGTTGAGATTGTTTGTATTTTTTAGAAGGAACTACTGATGAGTTTCATGGACTTGCAATTTCATCTTCTAATCCACTTAGTAGATGAGGTTGAATTAGTTCAGGTGGTTTTTTTTCACTGGATGTTTTTCTTAGAGAGGTAAATAAAGAAATTGAAAGGTTTTGTTCAACAAAAGGAAAAACCCGATGGGTATATGGTAGAGGGGTACATATCGTATGAGTATTTCTATGATGCCAGTGAGTACATCAAGAAGGTAGACAACATAATAGGTGCAGTGATTTGGGACGATGAGAGGGATGAAGACAAAAGATAAGGGGAGTTCCTCCAAACAAATGGAAAAAGGCACTTGATAAAGAGTAAGTGACTTATAAATTTTCAAACTTACACAAAGTAAATATCCATGTTGAACTTCCATATATTGTATATTTAGATCTTATATGTACTATATGTCGGATTGATTTCATCAGTGAATGCAAAAATTGAGGCAATTAATAAATTCATTCTTTACAATTTTGAAGCGACACAACCGTGGGTCGCATTGTAGGAATAAAAGAGGATGAAATGGGATAGTGACATGAATGAATTTAGATGGTTGAATTGTAGAAGTATGCCTTATCCTGATCATTTAAAAGAAATTATGCCAAAAATATGCCCCAGCAGTTGTGTTGCTAACCAAGTTGGAGAGAAATATGGAGTAACCGGTCATTACCTCTGTGCTAAAGAGGATGTACTAAACGTAGAGATTGGGTGCACCCACTCGGTAATAATCTATTTATGTAAATTTTAAACTTAATAATGCACCTTTGAAATGTAATTACATCTATATTTTATATTTTAACAGTTGGGTTGTTATAATACACATGACACTATGATTTTTTAACTTTTTTATAGGTCAAATTTTTCTCATCTATGTGGGCATATGGACACCATTTTCACATAGAAAATGTCGATGATGGACACATGACACAAGACTGTGGAGTGGAAGGCGAGTTCGATCAATCTATTCAAGCTAGCCACCATGATCAAAACCTCGTACGAGGGACGTTAGGTTACACTGGAAAGATACAAGAGATCATTGAAGTGGATTTCTCTTCTTCCCAATGTGTTATTTTTAGGTGCAAGTGGTGGGACACCTTTGATCAGAACAATGGAATGGAGGATCACAATAGTAGGATGATATGCATCAACTATAGAAATATGTGGGATGAAGCTAAGGAGCCCTATGTTTTCCCCAAACACTACAACCAGATGCTTTTTTACCCATATGTGTTAGATAGGGATTGGTGGTTTGTATTGAGATATGTCCCTAGATCAAAACATGAGAACAATAGTGTTATCATGCCAAGCGACCTGGAAGATAATGACAGTGATCATGAGAATTGAGACTGATATGGTACGTGTTTTTCAATCAATTATATTTTTTAAGATGTGTTTTTGTATAGAATAGGACATAATTACCTTATAACAAAAAATATTTTTTTTCGAAACATTATAATATGTATTTTAAATTAATTGGTTTTCATTGTGCTAATGTTTAAATCATTTCACTTGATAATTTGTAATTATGTTGATCTCGAAAACAATGGCCTGTTGTATAAAGTTCTCTTTTTTATAATGTCAATTCCTAAAATAATACAACTACTTGATTTCTTTATATGTGTGAATGATATCTTCAAAATGTATACTACTTTTTTGGTATGTAAGATCATAATAAAAAAATGATAATTATAAATATGAATTCATTTACATTATTTTCTAAACTTTATTATGTTACAAAAATTCATATTATTAATCTAAATTTATTATTTTACAAATATTTATATTCATACAAATTTAAAAATTTTAATAAAATTGAATGATAACAATACATACAATTACAATTTTACAATTTCACAATACAATTACAATTTTATAAATATTTTACATACAATTACAATTAAAATTACAAATTAAAATTACAATTAAATTAAAATTACAATTACAATTACAATTAAAATTAAAATTACAAATAAAATTACAATTAAAAATTAAAATTAAAATTACAAATACAATTTTACAATTTTACATACAATTAAAATTAAAATTTCAATTACAATCACAACATAATATTTAATAAATATCATGATTTAATATTAAAAATAAACATCATGATCATGATAACCATCGTACAAACATCACATTCGACTAAAATACACATTCATATTTGCTAACATCACCTAATCATCGTGATCATGATCATCTATAAAAACAAAAGCATTGTATAACATCATCACAACACAAACATTAAATATACATCTCATGTTAAATAACTGCTACCACATACACACATATCTGCAAGCCCATTAAATGAACATATCTAACATGAGCTAACAATATACACATCATGATGAACACCAACATGTAAATTAAGAACATAATCATGAACATAGAATACATGGACCTTATATATATATATATATATATATATATATATATAGATATATATATATATATATATATCTATATATATATATATATATATATATATAATTGTATAATGTCGAAAATATACAATTGTAATACAACTACATATAAATGTCAAATATCTAGTGGTATATCAATACTAGTACTAGTCAAGGCCTGTTGATTAGTCAATGGTGCACTCTGCTCAAGAACTACCTCCTGATGACTCGTCGATGGAGCAACCTGCTTAGACGTGGATGGTGCGGCCTGTGATGATGGACCTGCCTCCTCGGATGAACCCGCTTGCTCAGGATCAGGTTCCTGCTCAGCATTAGGTGTCTGCTGATATGGTGCAGACTACTCAGATGATGCTCATTGATTAGGACTAGGTGCTCGTTTCTCATCATGATCTCTGTTGTGAGGTGAAGCAGTAGGAGGTGGAGTACTAGAATGATGATCACTACCCTCATGATCATGATCATCAGATGAGGCATTGCTCCGTCATGCATCTCCACGATGCCTACCCCTCCTAGCCTGCGCCAGTTCGTTGGAAGCTTCAATGATATTACACATGATGGTCAACATATCATGTGGAAAGCCACTCTAAAGCTGTGTGAACCTACAATTATCCTAAATCTCTCTGATCGTAACTGGGTGGACTCCCTCATCAACTAGCAATTGATGGAGTTGGTCATCCAACTCTATCCTAAATTTGGTGTTCGGCCTATGCCTCAACCCCATAGGTATCTGTACCGGATCAAGATCAGGTCTGTCATTGTGATCCTCCGCCTCTACCATCTCCTCATCATCAACATGTACACCTATATCCTTCATAGGGGGTGGAATCTCATCCCCAATGAATGTCCAAATATCTACAAAATATATAGTACACAACAATATTAATTAGACATTTTCATTAAACAAGTTAAAGAAGATGTTAGAATAAATTAACTAATTAAGACAATAAAATGATACTATATTAATTTAAAGAAAACACTATTATTACCTCTCACGTCTGGTAGCTCATCCTGTGTGAAGAGGATGTTATTACACCCTCGCCAATCCAAACCGGCATATAGACATGCATAGTAATGAAGGATTGATCATCAACAAGGGATAGAAACTCCGGTTCATCAGGAGATATCTTGGTTGGAATATAAGTCTGGCCCCTCTTAGGCATCATCTGGCCCCACATCTGCATTTGTACATGAAGCGTTGGCCTACGAGGCTGTCGAGAAAAGGAAGGCCTCACATTTGGAAACCTTTCAAAAAATAAATAGAATAACTCTTAATAGAAAGGGAAGGTCAACCTCCCACGTGCCTTAGAACGACATCTATCTAATGACGTAAAAAACTGCTACAAAAAATCGCAGACCGTCTCACAAGTCGTGGTTCCTCAAATAAAGAATCAACATAAAATAAAATCGGGAAAATAATTTGTTGCCCATATTTGGTATAGTGTGCAATGGGCATCAACAGTAGTGAGAGGCACCTCACCTCCTCTACACCAAATGAAGCAACATGTAACTAACCACCAGGTACCTGAAAATATGAAGTAGAAACTATATCATCCCTAATGTATCTCTAGGAGTACACCAACTGAATACATGTTGCATAACCAACATGGAAATCTAGGAACTTGGAAAAATCCTTCCCTCTCGTAGATAAGGAAGTAATAAAATATATTTCCTCCTTAGTGGGTGCGTACCACTGGTCAGGACCGACCTGGAAAGCATGTCGACTGATATTCCACTTGAAGATGAGTTTTACCAATAACCCACTATGGCGCCTCAGGGATGTAGCCTCCTCATAGAACTTGAGGAGGCCTACCTACCTTAGGAGAAACTGGGTGGTTTTCAAAATAGGGCAAGGTACATATGTCTCTCCCTTTATTGTGCCTCCCTGTAATGTTCCTTTTTCAGAAACATTATCAATCAACAAAGAAAATCTATTCCAGAGATAGACTGTAGGGGCATTTACTGGATTTGTCACCTTTAAACAAAGGATGAGCTCCAAAGGCTACCTAGCCCACTAGAAGACTCTATCTATAAAGCATTGTCAAGAGATAATATCCCCAAGAGGGAAGAACAACAAGATTGGGAATCTCTTAAGATAACCCCAACATTGCAGCTACAACAATAAAAAATAAATAAAATGGAAATATTAGTGATACATGTACACATAAAATGCCAGAGAATCCAATGGCCATCATATTAGAACATGGCGAGATAAAATATACAACTCCTTAAGGAAATCAACATTCAAGCAAGGCACAACAAGCCTCAAGAAAATTGTACATGCACATATGAGAAATACTGATGTATAAGAAAGCGTTAGGCCATGACTACACAGTTTTAGAGAGGAAATGTTGCATAAATGATGGAAATAAAATATATAGCAATGACAGGCTCAAATAAAGTGGGGGAGCAAGTTCTCAACTCCTGAAAATATGATACAACAATCCTTTAAGAGGATTGGCTGAGATCTATGCAAAAATGATTAATATACAAAATGTTGGAGTTGCAGTAGCTGCTGCAACTCAAGAGATGGAAAAGGGTGGAGAAGGATGAAATATATGCTTTAGATGAAGAACCCTTCTCCAATGAAAATCTAAAGTCAAATGTTGATCCTTTCACCCAAGAATTCCCCTCCAAGTGACTGTCAATCTCTCATAGAAAATAGTCACCAAGAAGAACGTTGTTTAAGAGAGGGAATGTGCTGCAAATGATGGAATGTGGTTGGCCTGATTCCAAAGATGATGGGATCTTCTCATAAACCCCCTTTTCTGATCTCCAAATAAATGGAACCTTCCTCCTCTGGAAAACTAGCTCCGGATGGTGTGTGGAAACCTCCCCAACAACACCCAGCAACACTGCACAATATCTACTACAGAAACTGCGCTGATGTAGATGACTGAAGCTATGTATTGAATGTCTGAATATGGGGAAAGGAGTGCAATCCTTCATGATAAACTCAAGAAGGAGAGGAATTCCTAAACAGGACTCCCTCATGCCTGAAGGCACTGAAGCTCTGTTGAACAGCAAGAGGAAGCAACAAGTCTCTAAGACTGAAATGTAAAATGATCAATGATAATGTCAATGGCTGCCTTGCTCCTCTTTTAAAAAATTGAGCCTCCCTCCATGGACCCTACTTCTAATTAGGGTTTCCTTCTTCTAGAAGCTTCCCTCCTACATTGTCCCACTTAGTGCTTTCCAACTCATGCCAACATAGTTTGACTTGGTCAACCTTGGCCAAGCCTCTATGCAAAAACCTCCTTTCACACGTGAAGGTGTGAAATCTGGCTCAAAACATGATCCTCTTTCATACTTAGAGGATTTTTATTCTCCAATCATGCAAATAATGGTTCCCCTACCCATTTTATTCATCTCATACATAAAATTAACAAAAATTAATGTTCCATAAAAATTTTGGAACATTACAGTCCTCCCCTCTCAAAATATTGCTTTCCCTCAAGAAATTGCAAGGTTAGACTAAGTGTGTTTCTACCATTCCCCCTATAGCATCCTTATTTGATTATCTCTTCAAGAAAAAGGATGCCATATCAGCAATCAAGTCTCCAAATTGTCCCTCCAACATATGCAATCTAGCCTTGGGGTGAACATTCCCAAAATAGCTATCATGTAGAAAGAAATAAATATCCATGAAGGAACGAGAGTTGTCTAAGGGCCTCCTTGAGGTATAGGATCTGATATATAATGGGACTTATCATCCCCATATTAATCTCCCATCCTCAAGCGACCCATCAATCATGAAAAATAAGCTTCCTTCCAACAAGGCAACTCATCGAAAATCTCCCTCCACCTTGAGCTCTAGAAATGAAGGTGGGCTGAAATCTGATCATGGAAAGCATTATAACTTGCCCCATGCTGTCCTCTTCCTCACTTATGACAATTTCGAAGTGTATATTGATCCTCGGCTACAAAAATATTTCCCTAAAATAGAAAAATGAAAAGTAATCCCCCAAGAATCTCCCCTCCATCAATGATAATCCAACTGTCCCAAGACATTTCATCTATGATGAATAGGACAAGATCACCATAGAATTCCCCCATGAAATGTTCACTTTAGGTTATAACATGTGTAGAAATATGCAAAATTTCCTCATAGGGCCACAATGCAACCTCATCCACCGCATCTGCAGAAGATAACATGGCAAGTATGGTACAACAACTACCACATCTACTACTAAATAGTAAATAGATGAGTGAATTAGCAACATAAGGTCAAATACCTACCCATATACATAAAATGGATGGATAAGATTACCAAGCCCATGTCTCACCCCACAAGTAAGCAAATAATGTGGCTGTAGCCATGCCTCCTCTCATGTTCCCCTTAGAACATGTTCTGCAAAAAATGTGAGAGTTTTTCTCACTCAAGGACACATCCAACTCATGTGCCTTTATCATAATCATGCTTCTTATACAAATCTGATCCTTATCAGCAAACAAATTCATGATCAGAAATATAATGAGGAAAATGTGGAAGGTTTTATGTGTTGCAAGAATGTACCAATATTTTTCCCAAAAGTGACAACGCAGTTTTCTAAGCTGCTGCTTTAGAAAATCACATGGCAAGTTGTTTTATGTTAGATGAATAGTTATGTATGTCATGATAGCTACTGATGAATAGAAAATGGATGAATGTATCAACTGATCATACATGAAATAAAACACTTGCCCAAGGCCATATAAAATATGGTTGTCTCCATCATACAAATTGGCCCAATTTTGTCCATGGAGCAATCAGAAAAGCTTGCCCTGTTGTAGAGCCATGCACTGCAAAAAGATGATAAGAGTATACAAATAAGCCAATGTAAAAACAGATTTCTTACCATATACCTGGAGTAATATGATGTATGGATCCATGAATGAACCCTCCATAGTTGTTTGGCATGCTCCCATGAAGAGGAATGAACTAGATGCTGGAAGAAGATCCTTCTTCTCATGCTTGGGAATCCAGGTCAAGAATAATGTAGCATAGTAATATATGACTCCATCTACTACCTCATCCATCTCATCTCCTCTTTTTCCATCAAGTGCAACAAATATGAAATGATCCTAGGACATATGGGTTATGGATCCACCACACTTTCGCTGGGCACACTTCATCTATAGGTCACTGCTCCAAAGAGACAATGCTGTTGGCCTATACCCTTAGGCTCTCATCAATACCAAGCTCCATTCTTTGACATGCTCTTTGTCAAAGATATATTTCATAATTCTTTAATACATAAGAAGCCCCTCCCAAGGTGGAAGTACCTCTCTATCATCGAAAGTCAAGGAGAGAATTCCATTTCCTCCTCTTGCAACATCATGCAAAGTATGAGAGCAATTCTGCCCTTTCTCTCCCAAGCAAAGCAACAAAGTATTTTGTTGTCTTCCCATACTTCCATCATACAACTCATGTGATGAAGACACAATGAATGATATGAGTATCACATCAAAATCATGCATCCATACTCTATTCTGCTCAATGATGCAAGTATCTTGCCATCTCCTTTCCATTCTTTTGGTACTCCTCCCGTGAGGGCTACCATCCTCCCAAACCAATTCTTGCTCCTTGCATTTCATGAGAGTTTGAAATGTAGTTCCTTGGAGACCTCCTAGGAAAGGCCTCTCACCCATGACTATGTTGGATCTATGAGGATCCAAATGTGATGGAGGTGATGTCTCCTCTCCACCCATGTTCAACAGTGCTGCTGATTCCTCCAATGATGTAGCAGTTGTCTCTTCCTCCAGTTCACAATTTGTTTCATAATTCTTCATGAAGGTGTCATGGTTTACTTCATCCTCCAAAAGTTCACACTCCCACCTTATAGGCTGAATGCAAATCATCATAGGTGTTTGAGGATGAGGGTTCATTTTCTCCTTGAACCCTTTGCACAGTGCAGTGCAATCATGAGGCCCTAAAGTGGCCATGTGATTTGATCCTCGGACCTCTTCATATGAAATTCCACCATCCTTAAGATTAATTGCTGAAGTAAAATGTGGAACTTTGCTCATACCTTGGTGGGTCTTGGAATGAATTTGTGTGGCTGAAAAGGCTTCTCCCTCTCATGCAATGGTTGCCCCATCCATGGATGTCAAAGGCTTCTCCTCCAAGTGCAGTGCTGTAATATCCACTACTTCCTTTTCTACCACTGAATGCAGCAATAAAAACGCCTCCAACTTCTTCACCCAAGCTCTAGCTAAAGTAACCCCGTAAAATGTAGACAATAGAAGCCTATTGCCTCTGATTTCTCCTTTTCCACAAGGCCTTCTCTCCTACATCTCCTAAATATACTGTGGGAATGTTTTAGCTCCCCTGAATGCTACAGAATGGGGTTTATAGTCACCCAGGTACTTTCTTAAGATATGAAAATCCAAGCATCTCCCATGCTGGTCTTCAAGAGAATAGGAAGTGCATAGACCTTCCTCTTCTCCCCCTTTTCTTCTTCTCCTCCTCAATGAGGCTCTTCTTCATTCCAAAAATAGATGAGACCAGGCTCATCTTATTCATCATTTTCCTATGAAATCGAACTCAGAGGCTATGCAAAGTTCGATGCTCTGATACCACTTTAATGTTCCTTTTTCACAAGCATTATCAATCAACAAAGAAAATCTATTCCAGATATAGAATGTAGGGGCATTTATTGGATTTGTCACATTTAAACAAAGGATGAGCTCCAAAGGCTACTTAGCCCACTAGAAGACTCTGTCTATAAAGCATTGTCAAGAAAAAATATCCCCAAGAGGGAAGAACAACAATATTGGAAATCTCTTAAGATAACCCCAACATTGCAGCTACAACAATAATAAATACATCAAATGGAAATAGTAGTGATACATGTACACATGAAATGCTGTAGAATCCAATGGCCATCATATTAGAACATAGCAGCATAAAATATACAACTCCTTGAGGAAATGATCAGTCAAGCAAGGCACAACAAGTCTCAAGAAAATTGTACATGCACATATGAGAAATATTGTTGTATAAGAAAGCCATAGGCCATGACTGTGCTATTTTAGAGAGGAACTACTGCATAAATGATGGAAATAAAAATATATAGAAATTATAGGCTCAAATAAAGTGGGGGAGCAAGTTCTCCACCCCTAAAAATATAATACAAAAATCCTTTAAGAAGATTGGCTGAGATCTATGCAAAAATGTTGAATATAAAAAATGTTGGAGCTACAGTAGCTGCTGTAACTCAAGAGCTAGAAAAGGGTGGAGAAGGCTGAAATATCTACTGTAGATGAAGAACCCTTCTCCAATGAAAATCTGAACTGAAAGGCTAATCCTTCCACCCAAGACTTCTCCTCCAAGTGACTGTCAATCCCTCACAACAAATAGTCACCAAGAAGAACGTTGTCTAAGAGAGGGACTATGCTGCCAATGATGGAATGTGGTTGGCCTGATGCCAAAGATGATGGGATCTGCTCATAAAACCCATTTTCTGATCTCCCAAGGGATGGAACCTCCCTCCTCTGGAAAACTAGCTCCAGATGGTGTGTGGAAACCTTCCCAGCAACACCCAAAAACACTGCACAATATCTGCTACAGAAACTGCACTAATGTAGATGACTGAAGCTATGGCCTAAATGCCTAAATATGGGGAATGGAGTGCAATACTTCATAAGCTACTCAAGAAGGAGAGGAATTCCTAAATAGGACTCCCTCGTGCCTGAAGGCACTACAACTCTGCTGAACAACAAGAGGCAGCAACAAGTCTCTAATACTCAAATGTAAAATGATCAATGATAAACTCAATGAATACCTTGCTCCTATTTTAAACAAGTGAGACTCCCTCCATGGACCCTAATTCGAATTAGGGTTTCCTTCCTCTAGAAGCTTCCCTCCTACGTTGTCCCACTTAGTGCTTTCCAACTCATGTCAACGCAGTTTGACTTGGTCAACCTTGGCCAAGCCTCTATGCAAAAACCTCCTTCACACATGGAGGTGTGGAATCCGGCTCCAAACATGATAATATTTCATACTTAGAGGATTTTTATTCTCTAATCATGAAAATAATGGGTCCCCTACCAATTTTATTCATCTCATACATAAAATTAACAAAAATTAATGTTCCATAAAAATTTGGAACATTACACTCCCAACGGCGAATCACGTTATACTGGTCATCCTTATGTTCTTGTTGTTCCCTTTGTTCTTTGTGTTGACATCGCTGAATGATTCACATATTAAATACATTTATTGTATTAAATGAGACATGTATTTTAATATATATATATATATATATATATAATATATATATTTAAAAAAAAAGTCAGTGTGCTGAAAAACACAGTCACACATGGGTATTAGTGCATATTTTTCTATCGTGCACTACCCTATGTGCGTATGGAAATTTTTTGTGCACTGAGAAACACAAATTGTACTTTTTATGTGGTGCGTTGATGAAAATATCTACCCTGGGGCAGATAGTTATCTCAAAACACAACCCAACAATAATTCATGGTTGATGGTGTGGTCGTTTAAATGACCGCACCGTTGACTATGTACTAGTTCAGGAGGGTGGCACATTGACAAAAATATGAGCCCTGGGGCGAATAGTTAGGTCAAATAAATGCCCTCCTGTCATCATTAGTACATGTTCAATGGTGTCATCCTATAAACAACTACACTGTTGACCATGTACTAATGTCGAGAGGGAGGTGCGTTGACCTAACTATCCGCCCTGAGGCCCATTGTTTGCTCAATGCACTGGTCTCCCGACATTGATGCATATTCAATGATGCAGCCATTTAAATGACCACACTGCCATGTTATTTTTTTGAAAAAATCACTGTGCACATTTCTGGTACCGCATCGAACCCCAATGCGATTTCTGTTATCACCATTCGCAATGCGGCCTATAAAATTACTCGTGGCATCACGAATGGTGTGAGTCAAAAGGATCAAGTGCACCACGCGTAATTTTTTTTTTTTAATTGGAAAATTTTAAGTTTTTTTACAATTATGTGGGTGTGTGTGCATTTCTAAGGAGAGGCCAAGACCACTAGTGTTGCAGATAAAGGTTGAGAGTTCCTGTGCAAAGGAAAGAGACCCCTAAAGACCCTATGTTGTTGTGTGAGAAGACGCAAAAAAATTTTATGCAGAGAAGGAAGGTTGCATGTTGAATGTATGCTATTGAGAGTATAGGGATGAGAATATTATAATTTTTTTGTGTGGATAGAATGTTGCATGGGCTATTATGAGTTACTAGTGTTGATAAGAATAGTGATCTTATGTAGATTGAGCAGAGGAGACATAATGTTGCATGGGCCAAGGGATGTGGCGAATGGAGATGATATCAGGAAAACTAGATGCCATGTACAATGAATATTAGTTTCCTTCTTGAGTGTGGGTTTGAGCCTGCATATAGGAAGTTGGTGCTTCCATCATTAGTGGGTGTTTGAAGAAATATTGGGGTTTGGTTCCTCTTGCAAGTTGGTGCTTATTGTATGCATTTACAGGGTAAGTTCCTTAGATCAAGCACAAAATGTCACTACTCACAAAAATATCACAGATCAGTACACTAGTATTTGATGTGGTAAAACCATAAAAAAGGGAAACAATTCATGGCCTAAGCTAGCGTGACAAATTTAGGAAATTTATTAATATAAAGAAAGAAAATATACATAAGATTCTCTCATAAACGGTTACCGAACAAATGACCCTCCATGCTCTTTAAATATATTTCATGGACCGATCGAGTGTTAAGCCACATATCAAGTGTCAGTAATACCGAGGAGAGAAAGAATCGTTGGATCACTACATATTGTGACCATCATATTATAAGTTAAAAATCTAGATCATGGAAATTTTTAGGGGCTAATATTCATAGCTGGGCTAATTTTCCATGATTTTTCCAAAAAAAAGATTCGCCAAATTCCATTTTTTATAAAAATGATTCACCCAAATTTATAATATTAAATTAGTTTAACTTAAAAATAGCCAAAATTATATAGAGAGTATATAGAAAATCATTATAAATTTGAATAATTTTAGAAATATATCAATAAACATTTTATAATTTGCATATTAGGGAGTAGTGAGATTCGCTAATATTTTAAACTTCAAAATAATTTCCCATCCTTAAAATTTTCCCTAATGTAGATGGTAAAGAAACACACTTTACCTAACTCTACACTAGACCAAGTTATACTTTACTATTTCCTATCCATCAAAATATCCTAACATCCCCCCTTAAGAACAACTTGGGATAGGATTGAAGGATTTACCAAGATGACACAATAAGAGACTATTTCATCTGTGTCATAATATCATAACATCCCCCCTTAATAACAACTTGGGATATGATTGAAGGATTTACAAAGGTGACACTATAAGAAAAGGAAGGAGGCATTAGAGCTTATCCGCCCTTAGTGATAACTTTCATGAACTAGAATCATAGATCAAAGTTTGGTAAAATTCACTTTTGTGATATCCTTTGTAAGGATATCAACAACTTGATCATTGATTGAACAATATTGCACTTCAAGAACACAATCATGAATGATAATACTGATGAAGTGTATGTGTCGCTCAATGTTTTTCATGTGTTGATGCTGAAATGGATCTTTACATAGTTTAATAGAACTCTGATTATCACACCAAAGTGTAGTTGGATGTTGCTGATGAAGACTAAATTCGGTCAGGGTCTGACGAAGCCAGAGGGCTTCCTCATTGGATTCAACTGCACCATGATACTCTAATTCTGCTGAAGAAAGAGATATGGCACTTTTTTTCTTACAATACCATGTAATAGGCCTTGAACCAAGAGTGAATTCATAACCTCCAGTAGAATTCAATCATCAGGGTCACCAACCTAATCGGAATCAGTGAAATCAATCAAAAATGGAGATTCTCCTGCACTATAATGAATCCCAAAATTAATAGTACCTTAAACATATCGAATTATTCTTTTAGCTACTTTCTGGTGACTTTAATGAGGTTGGTGCATAAAACGAGCAACAATACCAATGGCAAAGGAAATGCCAGGACGGATATGGGTTAGATACAGAAGCTTACCAACAAGTTGATGGTATAAGGTAGCATCTGTTAGCCATCCATAATTTTGACACACTCAATGATGGCTAAAACAGATCTTTTTAACCTTTAAGAAACAAATTTTAGCAAATCTATGAGTTTTTGAAGTTTTTCTATGCCCCTTATCCTTCAAAAGTCCACCTCTTTGATCTCTTCACTCAAAATCCTCAAAGAAGCCCCGTTGTCCCAAAGAAGGACCATTTTTAGACTCATTTTCCATCATTTTCCCTTTGAAAAATCCCTCATTTATCCCTCATTTAATCCAAAATTCTTTTAAAACCATATAAATCCTCTTTATTTGGTTTTAAAATCTCTTTTATTACCTATCAGAACCTTCAAAAACCCTTAAAAAACCTCATTTCGGCCTATTTTCCGCTCATTTAAACCTTAGGGCTCAAGCACCTTTCGGCTTGGCCCTAACCCCTTTTCGTCGTGTGACCCAGCGTCGTGATCAAGCGCTAACTCCCATTGGCTGTTGGCCATCATAGTTTCCAAAGTTCACGTCCCATTCTCTTTTCCCCCGTCGATGTGCTTTCCAGCTTTAACCTCCACTGTTGATCTCATTTCCGATCCAACTGTCCTCTATCGCATCACACTTCGCTATTTCCCATCGCCATCGCACTTCAGCGATTCCAATTTTCTTTTTCCCACACCTTTTTTCCACCGATGGATGATCCCTGAAGAAGAACTCAGCCGTTGATCTCCGCAAATTAGATGGTTTGGACCCTTTCTGCGCCCTCCATCTTCTTTCAACCTCTACGTTTTTTTGGTTTCCCCTAGAAGAGATCCTAGATGTTGATTACAATGATCCAACAACCATCAGTGTCCTTCCCTTATTCTTTCATCTTCCCTTATTTTTCTCCTCGACGTATCTCCACCGTTGATCCTCAAGATCTAATGGACCTCGCTTCCCCCATAATTTGTTCTCCCGACCCCATCCATTACCCCTCTGCTTCCCCGATACAATCCTAACCGTGAAACTTGCCGATCCAACGGTTCCCGCTTATCCTCACCATTTGAACTCCACCCAACAAACTTTCACCCCATGCAATGAACCTCCTACTACATGATAAAACAGATGATGTCATTGAGGGTCCCACCCGGCCGCGCATCTCCACCCATCGCATTTATCCTTAACCGTAGATCTGGATCTCCCAGATTGGACGGCCATCAATCATCTTCACGCTCATTTCTCCCAAAGGGTTTAACGCTCCATTTCAACATGAAATGGGCAGTTTTTAATGGACACACGTCAGCCACCAAGCCGCATCGATTTCGAAAGAACCATTACCACTTACCGCTCTGACCTCACACGAAAACTACCTTCGGTTTTCTGCAAAAATGCTCATTGCCATTTTCATGGTAGATTCAAATGTTTCCCTGGATTTTTCATGGTTTTTCCATGAAACCCCTTCTACGCATATTGTTGGCGAGGAAACAGGTCTCACAGACAAGACCCAAGTTTAGGGATTGGGACCAACAAAGGAGTTCGTTGTAGTCTAGAACCATGTCGACATTTTCACCCTACTCTGAAGAGCAAAGAGTCTCACCCAAGGCATGCCACGACCACATGCGGAAAGGGAACAGATTAGTAGCGGTGGATGGATCTACAACCTGAAGTTAACATAAAATCATTTGCATAAATAACATCATACATATAATATCGTCTCAGAACATTGTGTATATACTAAGAAAATAAAATTTTAAGGTACCTCAGACATCATGCATGCATGTAACTCATATAACAAGACAACAACCTGCAAGTATATTAATAACCTTCAGCTGGATCCATAGTTACATCGCTCAACGAGAATATCTTACAGTTATGTTATAGACATCCCACAGAACAGAGAGATAAATCATACAGCTATGATAGATCATAGAAGCCTAGGAACTACAAGGATATCATGCTCAGGATAGAGCTCTTCCACAGCATCTGCTCTATCCTCCTCAATCCCTCTACATCCGTGCGCGATCTCCTTTTCGGCTGGGTGATAGGCTATTTATTCACTCGCCATCACAACTGCTAGTTCTCTTATTTTCTTCTTTAGTTGCTTTCGGATTTTTCTGTTGCTCATGAGTTCCACTATCTATTCTCTGTCGTATCTTCTCTTCATCAACACTTATCTTCGTCAACCTCATTAGATATCTCCTGTTCTTTTGCAACCTTGGTGGCTCCACTACCTATCGTTGTTGCACCTACCATGTGTCGATTTGCAACCCAAAATATATTCTTTATTCAAAATTCAAAACAAGGGCCCCAACAGGCCCCAACCACAGTTTCTTGACTCATCCCGATTCAATCATAAATCACTGTCTCCACTTCCATCACTCCATCGGACCCCCTGCACTGTTCTTGCTGTGCACCTTCATTCTGTTGCCCAAACAAGGTCCCCAACTCTAGGACCTTTCTCAACGCTGAAGCCTTAAGCTCGTTGAAGGTTGTCACAGCCTGCTGCCACCCCTTTAATAATGCATCCATCTTAGTGGTGATCTTAGTGACATCTTCCTCCCTGACGGTCACTGGTACAGCTCCAAATATCGTGCTAATTTTGGTTTCGGCTTCGGCGGCTAACTACTGCATTGTCTGGGCACTGATTTGGAGGGCCTAATGAAGCTCGTGAATCACCTGCTTGGCCATTTCCAAGCTAGCCTCTGTCTACTAGATCTAGATCTCCAAAGCATCTGCCTGGGCATATAGTTGGTCCAACTGCGAGGGGTCCATGGCATCCTGAATCTCTTTTGAGAGTTGTTGAAGCTGCACTAAAATGGGTCGAGTCTTTACTGTAAGGGCCATCCAACATTCCTAGAGACCTTTCAGGAGGTCATAGGCATCTCGCACTATAGAACTGCGAGCTTCATGAATTTGGGTGACCTGGCCCTGTTTCTCTGTAATCTGTGTTGTGTAGACTGCCGCTGGATTGGGCAGTGCTGGCCGCGTTACTAACGCTACCTAGAGCTCTGCATTTTCTTGATGGAGGTCAATGAACCCCACCCTAAGGTGGATTGCTCACTGTAATATATCTGTCTTTGGCACACTTGTAGGCATTCGAGTGTAGTGAGCCGTTACTGCTAGCCATAGTCTCGTGAACACCCTGGCCACTTCATTCATCTGGTCCTAGAGCTACCCATGTACTATTGTGAGATACTCACGCTATTTATTAAGCACAATGATCTGCTACTACTGTTTCTCACACCTCTATTGGAGCTCGAAGTGGAGCCTTTGTGCCTAATGGGCTTCTCTCTGAATGAAGTGGTATAGCTGAGACGTTCCCTACGTCTCCATGTTGTCGGCCCCCAAAGTACCTTGATCTAGTCACTGCTCCTGCAGTGGTTTCCCACTGTCAACTAATCTACTTGAGTGTTTTTGAGAGGATGGCGGAAAAGTTGGATGGGGTGTGGAGTCAGACATATTCAGGTCTGGCTGCTCCAGTTGATCTGTTTGGACGGTCTGCGTAAATGGAGTAGGTTCAGGTTGTGTCCCAGTTGTGTCTGCAACGATTTGTTCCATCTGTGTAATTAAATCAGAAAAAGTGACCTGGGGGTCCCCAACAGGGTTGACCGGTGGTATCACTACTGTAATTGAGTCAACCTCAGTCCCGTGGTCCCCATTGATTAGATCCCAGATTACTGGGTCTGACACGGTGGCAGTTGAGTTGGATGGTGTAGATGAAGTGGTAGGTGGAGGTGGGTCGGTACGGGATGGTGAAAGACAGATGTTTATGAATTCGGAGGGGTCAATGGGAGGTTGAGGTGGAATCCCACCTATTTCCCCTGTCTCAATGAGTGGTTCTTCCTATATGGGTACCCCTGGGCTCAATGGCCAGGGTGGATCCTCCTCAGTGAGGTCCACCACTCGACTTGACTCTATGGTTCTGGCCCTCTTGGCCTTGGGAGCCTCTAGGGGGTTTGCAGACTTACTCTTTTCCCCCATCAAGATAGTCATTGGACTTGGTGAAGTAAATACCACATTAGGAATTGGGGAGGTTATAGAGGTCGTGCGGAGAAGCAGGTTCGACTGAGAAAGCTAAAATTCAGAAAAAATAGTGAAAGGAGTGGCACCGCTTGAGAATACCCGGACCACCTCGTTGAGGTTGTGCACCTTAGTGTTTAATTGGCGAATGAGTGGGAAGAGCTACATGTTGGAGACCCTTCTTTCCGCCTCTGCTTATGTTTCACCAGGCAGTCGTTGTGGTAGAATTTTTTCAAAAATGTATGTGGGTACCCCACTTCGGACTTCCATCATGACCCCCGACCATGAACAAACTTCATTGTGGAGGGATGCGTTGTCGAGTTAGAATTTCCGCGGTTGCATCTAAAATGTCTCTTCTGACATGCAAGTAGGTCAGAGGTAGTTGTGCTTGTGGGTGACCTCGAACCATACTTGCTCACTGTATCTGTTTAGAAGATTCCTAGGAATCCACTGCTGGCCTGTCACCACATTAGTCATTAAACCATACCAACTCTGGAAGGCCTCTTCATTGACCTCTTTGGTACTGGGATCCCTCGACACCTTCCATGGGACGAATTTCATTACCAGAGGTTGACCCTCCACTATTTCTACTGGCAGCCTGATGAGGGGAGCATGCCACTTCCACATGGCCAGTGAGACTATCAAATATCCATAGATGAAGCTCGTGGCCCTCTTGTAATTATCCTCGCATGCGTCGAATAGCTCCTTCAGTGGGAAGGAGCACCAGTTCAACTTGGCCCCCTGGACGCAGTGCTCCACAATGGAAATGGTATCCAAGGTACATTCCCCATTTGTGTAATGCTTCATTGTCTTATTGGAAATGAGGTAACATGTGAACCTGACTTCAAGCTTGTTGATGAGTTCCATTTTCGCTCCCTTTCCTCCCCGCCGGGTGCCATGTTTTACATAATAATAGGCGTCTCCTGAATTCTTTGCTCTTTTGGAGGTGGTCTGGCATGCAGAGCATACATCCAGGCTGTCTTGTGAGAGTCCTGTTATCCAGTGAATATCATCAGCATGGAATGGAATTTCTTTTCCCAAGCACAAGGACCTGTTCTGAATTCGACTGGGCAAGAACATGGTACATTGCATGGCTACTCCTATCGTCCGAAATACTAGCAGATTCCTGAAATGAAAAATGGTGGATTGCTGGATGCCTTGGAACTCAAGAAAAATCCTTGTTGTTGCGCGCTTTGCTTCTATGGTATAGCTCTCCATATACACTTGGCGTTTAAGCACTGGGAACTCAAAAGAGTCTGTGAGGTCTACATCTATGAGGGCAGCACTGTCATACTTCCTGATGAGAGACTCTATTTTATGAATCCAACTATTGAGCTATGGTTCTACTACTGCTGGATTGGCTCTTGTCATCTTTGCATGGCGTTGGTACACTTTCAGAATCGTTCTTGGCCCCTTCTCTTGGCTCTATGCTTCGGGACACCTCTCGCTACTCTAGTTCTACTCCAATTGCCTTTGCGTCTTTAAAAATTTCTAATTCTAACTCGAATTTCCCCAGCATTCTTGTGCTTTTCTTCATTCAATCTTTTTAATTAATTGACACAAGTGAGGTTGATGAGACCCCATAACGAATTAATTCTTGCTGGCATCCTCCATGGCGATAATCATGCGATCATTTGCTTGATGAGGTGTGTTCTAAAATCTGCTGACGGTGGTATGGGGAAATGGGTGGATGTGATGGCTGGGGTTACTTCGAATTATGTAAAAATGATTACTGCAAGGTTACTTCTAGTTATGGAAATTTATGTTGTAAATCTAGGCGATCCTACAGACTAAGACAAGTACTAAATGAAATGATAGGGACTGACACTTGACATGTTTTCTTATCCTATGGGGATGACATGCTAGAAACACCCCTCCGAAACCACAATCGGTTGAGGTACAGTCCCCACAACCTAGCAGTTATTGATGACCTATGCATGGACAAAGAACATTACCTACGCTAAGCCCGGTTGCAGGAGAGTTATTCAACTATGCTACTCTATAACTTCACTCAAGTGAGAGAGTTATTAACGGAAAGAGAAAGAAACTTAGTCATGGTAGGGCTTCAGGCATGCGCCATTCATCCACCCAGGTAAAATAGCACCATCCAGTTGAGCCAACTGAACAGCTCAGGAATCCTTAATCTCAACGACGAAGTAGGGTCCCAACTAGTGCATCTTCAATTTTCCTAGAAAATTCTAGAACCTGATATCATATAGGAGAACCTTACCTCTAAACTGGAACGTTTTTCTCTTGATGTGGTGATCATGCCACACCTTCTACCTATCCTTCTGAACCTGTTGATGAAAATCGGCAAGGAACCTCGCCTCATCAAGTTCTTGTAATTCGTGTAGGCGCTCCTATAGTGATTCCTCCTCTGAGAACTTTAGGGATGTGGGAATCAGAAGACTCGGTATGGTGATCTTGGTGGGAATCATAGCTTCATGGCGATACAAGTGCTGGAATGGTGTTTGATTGGTCAAATGCTTCACCATTGTTCTATAGGCCCACATTGTGGTTGGTAACCATTCGTCCCAATCATCCCACTTGGCATTGCAGATCTTCGTCAAACCCTTTTCGTTATTTTGTTGAACGCTTCAACAGTGCCATTGGCCTGCGAGTGGTATGAGCTACTTTTGTGATGTTGGATCATGAAGGTGTCCAACAGTGATTTGATAATTTCATTAATGAAGTGTGTACCTTGATCACTGGTTAAGCTCTGTGGGCTACCAAACCTATTGATGATGTATTCAAAGATGAACCTGGCTGTCGTATCTATCGTACAGTCCCATACTGCTGCTACCTTGGCCCACCTGGTGAGGTAGTCTGTGGCGGTGATGATGTACCAGGCCTTGGAATGCCTGGATACCGAGGCTATGGGGCCGACGAAGTCAATAGCCCACTTCTCAAGTCACCGCAACACGTTCACCGGGTGTAGTGGTAGCTCGTCTCTTTCAGAGCGCCTCCCTATTCTCTGAAAAACATGGCACTTCTTGATAAATGATTTATTATCTGCATGGAATGTTGGCCATCATAGTCCATCTTGTATCACTTTCCTAGCGGAGGGTTTCACCCCCACGTGTCCTCCCACAATGATGTTATGGCACTCACACAGCACGGCTTCACATTCATGGTTGAGGACACATCTTCGCAGAATCTCATCAAGGCCCAATTTATACAAATGCCCTGCAATCAGTTGATATTCAATGGTGCAGACGACCAGGTGCCATTTCTGGATCAGAGTGTAGTGCTAACGGAACTACCCCGTGGTTAGGTAAGTTGCAATGTCGGCCAAGTAATCGAGTATGGCTTCGACCTGGAAAAGACCAGCATTAGGCAGCTGATCATTGAGAGAGCCCTCGTTCTCCCCCATCTCCAACCTGGATAAGTGATTGGGCTTGATGTTCAACCTCGCAAGCTTGACAATCATTTTGAAGGTGAATTCGTGAAAGAGTAGAAGAGTTCAGCATATCCGTCCTTCCAAAACAGGCTTAGTTACTAGGTACTTCAATGCAGAGTGATCAGTAAATAACTTAAACTTACCTCTAGGAGATAGTGGTGGAACTTCTGGAGCGAGTACACCATTGCGAGGGCCTACCTCTCTGTGGTGGTGTAATTCTGCTCCGCATTGGATAGTTTGCAGCTAGAAAAGTAGATAGGGTGGTCAACTGTTGTCTCCCCTGGTTCTGCCAGTATAGCCCCAAGGGCAATACCGGAAGCATCGATATGCACATGGAACTGCTTATCCCAATCTGGATGGACCAGAATGGGCATCGTTGCTAGCTTCTCCTTTAGAGTGTCAAGGGCCAACTTGCAGTCATCCGTCCACTGAAACACCTCTGACTTCCATAGGAACTTTTCCAAAGGAGCGGTGATCTTCGCATAGTTCCTAATGAACCGTTTGTAATAACCTGTGTGCCCTAGCAATGACTTCAACTGCTTCACTGTTTCTAGGGCTTCCATGTGGACGATCACTGCTACCTTGGCAGGGTCGACGCAGACCCCTTGCCTGCACACCACATGTCCTAGGAGCATTCCGAAGGGAACTACAAAGATGCATTTCTTCAGGTTCAAGGAAATTTGCAATTGTCGACACCGATCAAACATGATGTGTAACAGGGTGGCGTGGTCTTTCAAAAAACTGTAGATGGTCCAATAGTCCATGTAGACTTCTAGGAACTTATGAATGTATTCATAGAAAGCAGCTATGACAATCCTGGAAAACAAAGTGGGGGCGTTCTTCAACCCGAACGACATCCCGTGATATGTAAAAGACCCCCACTCGGTGGTGAACATTGTTTCATTTTGTCCTCTTCCGCAATGCACACCTGATGGTAGCCTAAGAATCCATCAGTGAAGGAGTAGGCCTCATTTCCCGCAAAATCATCCAATAATTCGCCGCTGAATGGGGTGGTAAATGGGTCATGGATGTGGGCGTTGTTCAAACTTTGGTAATCCACACAGATGTGGATTTCTGACTTGTCCTTATTATTCTAAATGACGATGGGACTCACCCACTCTGCTTCTTCCACAGGGAATATTAGACCTTCCATTAGCATTTTATCGATCTCCAGCTTTACTTTTTCCTTGATCCACGGGTTCAACTGGTAAGGTCGATGCTTCACGGGCCTGGCATCCGGTTTCAGCACAATTCACATTTCTCCGAGGTCCCCTTTGATGCCCTTCAAATCCACAACCGATGAAGGGAATAGGTCTTTGTATTATTGGAGGAGGCTAAAAATTTCCTTTGTCATCTCCTCATCTTAATAGTCCCCAACTGTAGCCAGTTTGGGTTTTTCTTCCGTGCTGATGTTTAACTTCTTTATCTTTAGCAGAAGTAGATGGACTCCTTTAGTGGTAGGCTCTTCTTTGATGTTCTGCTCGCCTTCCGTCTCTTCAAAGTATAGGTGCCTCAGGTCCCCCAAACTGTCATCATCTGGCTCGCTATCGATCCGTTGGCAAGCCAACTCACATTTTCCATCAGGACTCAGTACTAATGGCCTCCCATCGGTGCCCAAATTGTAGAAAAATAGTACCCCTTTTATGGCCTATAATGCTTCAGACACCAACTCTATCTTCCCTTCGAATGAAAAACACTGAACAAATTTGTTCGCGACCTCCTACCAAGAACTGGTCCCTCTTTTTATTTCTTCTTCTAAGTACCAGGCATATGGGATGGTATCCAGGGAGTGGACAAACCAATGTACCCACAGCTCCTCTAGGCACCCTATGCTTCGCCACTACTCCTGACAGGTTTTTAGGTGGGCTCTTGGATCAGAATTTCCTCGGTACCTTTGCTTGCTCTAAGGCCCCTCATCTTCCCTAAACCGTGCCCTCAAAGCCTCTGCCACACAAATCAATCATGACAGGGAGTAGTGGTGATTTTTCTACAACCTGGCTGATGTGGACTGGAGTGCTACATCCAGAAGTGGTATCCTATTTTCCTCCAGTTACTTGTCTTCCACCTTTGCAATGAAGGTATTTACTGCGTGCATGTTGGAAAAGGTGGGGTACTCCCTTATCTCTGCTCCAATCCAATGGACTCTGGAAATTTTGACACATCTCCTCTTGCTGGTCTCATACCCACCTTGCTGCCAGTCCTCCAAAGCTAGGTCTGACCCCAGCTTCGAGCTTTGGACACTGCGCCAGCTTACGGAGCCAGTTTCTGTTGGGTTAATATAATCCTGTTGCTTCCCTGCTGTCATCTGATAGAGGTTTTCCAACATCTGAGCATCCTCCCTATTAACCACAATTTCTGTATATCTCAGACCTTGATATGGGTCGAGAGGTTGAGTGACTCGGACCTCTCCATCTTCAAAAATCATCAGCTCCTTTTCAAGGTCGATGATGGCGTAGTTTTCAAAATCCTAGTCGATTCCTAGCAATCCAGGGTAGGGATGTTTGTCTCCCATAATATCAATGACCTCAAAGTCTGTGTAATTATTTACCCCTACGATGTCGACCTCGACATCCTCAAGTCGGCCGATCGGTACAATGCAGTACTGGTTCACCATCCTAAGCTAGATTGCTGAGTAAGTCATTCTTTGCTGCCCAAGAGCCTCCCACGTCTTCTAAGGCAGGATATTGACGTTGGATCCCAAGTTGAGCATGGTGTCTCTGATATGAAATCCCGCAACCTGTGTGTTGAGCCGGAACTCTTTTCTCATTCTTTGTTTGTTTTGCTTGACCCATTGTACATACAGGGGTGCTGTGTTAGAGGATTCCCTCGGCCCTGTGTTCCCCTGGAATACGTCCTCCAGGGTATGCTTGAGTTGTCCTTGCATTGAAGCATTGTCAACAATTTTTAGGAATAGGTGGAGTCATTCCTCAATCAGAGCCCCCGTAGCAGTTTGTTCTCCAGTATCGGTCTTCATGGGTACCTCAATACCTTTGTCTCCCCACAGTTGGGAAAAGGTCTCCACTGGCTCCTGGAAATATTTCTTCTGTGCTTCCGGCCTGATTAGTTGTTTTGGGGAGGCGGCCCTGGTCACCCGCGTCGGCTCCTTTTCACAAGCATTCTCCCCCATTTTCTTTCCTCCTCATGTCATGATGGCTACGTTCTGCATGGACGGAGTTGCTATCCCTCAAGGTTCTACGTTTACCAGATTCGTGCCCCTCTGCCTTGCTCATTCCTCCCACTTCTTGATAAGTTCAGGGTAGTCCTCTATCGCATGGGTGTTCAGGCGACACTGGGAACACCACGGTATTCTGGGTAGGGGGCATTCACAGGCCACATGACCCTCCTGATCATAGTTGTAGCATTTTAGTGGACCCCGTCCCCATGTGCGGCCTCTACGTATACCGCCTCCTCTGCCTCTGGGAGCCTCATTCACCCTGTAGGAGGGCTGGTCCAATTGGTCCACCAGTGCGTCGAGAGCTCTACACTGTTCAGTGTTGTGAGTCGTGGAAGCACAAAACTCACAGTATGCATTATTTGGAACATTGAATTACTTCTTCAAAATCAGACACTTCTAAGGTTGATGACCCACCGTCTGGAAAATTTCGCAATACTCTGTCGCGGCTGGGGTTGGTTGCAGTGGGAACCCTAAATACAATTGTTGGGGTGGATAAACCCCTTGCGGGTTTATCAGCGTGCCACCCCCGATAGGTGGAGTCCCTTGTACTACTGCGACTGAGGGCCCCACTCCTGGGCTATGCAACCGAGGGCACTCAGTTGCCACGTGCCCTTCGACTAGGCAATGTGTGCACCAGACATTTGGCCTGGCTAGTCTTATAGGTTGCATCTCCTTAAGTTTTTCAGTCAGATTGGAAATTTGATGTTGCAGTCCCAGTAGGGAGGGGTCTTGTGGGGCCAACCCTCCCCTATATTCCTGAGGGTAGCCTTCCATTGCCTCTATCTGCATAGCCTATTCCAAATCATCCTACAAGTTGTCGATCTTTTGCTGGGTGAGGGGGGTTCGTGTCAAGGGAAGGAGAGCCTTGATGAACTAGTCCCTCGGATGGTTTGGGTCGATCAGGTAGCTGAGTTTCCCAATCACATCCTTGATCCTTCACATCATCTCACACACAGTCTCTCCTTCTTTCTTCTTGATCTCCCATAGTTTGGACACACCTTGTTGGTCTGTTTGGGGAAGCTTACATTCTCGGACAAAATCCCGCTAGACATCCACAATTGTTGGATTCGGGTGGGCCTCTGACCACTTTATGAACCTACACAATGCCCTTTCTCTCAGCGTGGTTTGGAATTCTATTAGCTTTCTTGCATATGGTGTCTATGGAGCCCTCCATATGGCTCCATAGAGGTACCAGTGTTGTTCCACATCATCGTTACCCCGCCTCAAAAATTCCGGGTACCAGGTGAATGACCCCACCATATTCTCTTGCAGAGGTGTGACTAGAATGAACCCTCCGGGTCCTGGTTGCATAATTATACCACTATTAATTTCTATACTACTAGTAATTTTGATATTAGCATGCCTCGCTGCTGACAATGGACTACTATGCAATCGACTCAACTCTTGTAACTTAACAAAAATATCACTTAAAGGTTTATAGACTACTCGGGGAAGGTAGGTGTCCTTTCCATTCAAACTTTGTGAAGTAGGAATACCTGGAGGTATGAATGTTGCCATTCTTGGAATAACCGTTGCATCGCGACATACCACTCACCATCAGAACCTTCTTCAGGATGCAAATCTACATCTGCTTCATCAAACATCGTCTCCCTCTTCCTCCTAGCTGGGCTCCCATGCACCTGCCACACTCCCACAACGGTCCCTTCCATCTCCTAGGGACCCACCTAGCCTTCCATATTCACTATCCTTTGAGGTGCCTCCTCTTGATCCTTCCTATTACTCCTTCATCATTTCAACTCCCACATCACCCTTTCTTGCCACCTGTTGGCGATATGCACCCTCCAATGTGCACGTCGCTCCCTCAACCTCCTTACAGTCTCAACATCCATTCCCCCACTCCCCTGCTTCACATTTCACGTAGAATTTTTCCCTTAGGCCCTTCCCCTAGCACTGGAGGTTTAAACTTCCATGCTTGGTTTCTGGAATTCCATCAGCCCTTCATCCACCATCAGGGCCTTAATCGACAAGGGAATTTCCTTAAGCAGCTTCCCTCTTAGCCCAAATCGGAAGATAGCCTTAGCTTTGGAGAAGGACTAGTAGCACTCTGCAGAAAACTCCATAATATATCCATCCAAGGTAGACTCTACCCAAAAATCCACAGCACAGGTCAACTCAGTATCCAGCCAATGTAGGGCCACCAGATTTCCATGCACCCACTTGCGGTTGATCTTCCATGATTTTTCCTTAGTCACCTTGGTCTGCAACCTCCACAGCCAATTATCAAGGTCACTAGGGAATTTTCCCTAAAGGATCTCATAGGTATCACTGGCGGAATCCGAGAAAAGGACTAGAACCCTAAGCATCTTCTCCTTTTGATTCGTTAGCTCCGCTTGCTGAGCTATAAACTAGTCCAGGTGGTTATCCCACCATATCCATTTTTCTCCTTCGAAGATCCTTGATACCATGATCTATTTCCCCTCATGAAGTTTTGGGTCCTGGCAACAGAAACATTTTTTGGCAAGGAAACAGGTCTCGCAGACAAGACCCAGGTTCAGGGATTGGGGCCAACAAAGGAGTTTGCTATAGTCTAGAACCATGCTTCCATTTTCACCCTACTCTGAAGAGAAAAGAGTCTCACCTGAGGCATGCCATGACCACATGCAGAAAGGGAACAGATCAGTAGTGGCGGATGGATACGCGACCCAAAGTTAACATAGAATCATTTGCATAAATAACATCATACATATAAGATCATCTCAGAACATTGTGCGGATACTAAGAAAATAAAATTTTAAGGTACCTCAAACATCATGCATGCATGTAACTCATATAACAAGACAAAAACCTACAAGTATATGAATAACCTTCAGCTGGATCCACAGTTACATTGCTCAATAGGAAGAGCTTACAGTTCTATTATAGATGTCCCACATGACAGAGAACTAAATCATACAACCATGATATATCATAGAAGCCTAGGAAATACAAGGATATCATTCTCAGGATAGAGCTCTTTCGCAGCGTCTGCTCTATCCTCTTCAATCCCTCTGCATCCGTGCGCGATCTCCTTTTTGGCTGGGTGACGGGATATTTATTCACCTGCCATCGCAACTGCTAGTTCCTCTTGTGTTCTTCTTCAGCTGATTTCGGCTTCTTTCTGTTGCTCATGAGTTCCACTATCTATTCTCTATCGTATCTTCTCTTCATCTACACTTATATTCATCAACCTCATCAGCTATCTCCTGTTCTTCCGCAACCTTTGCGGCTCCGCTACCTACCGTTGTTGCACCTTCCATGTTTCAATCCGCAACACAAAATCTGTTCTTTATTCAAAATTCAAAACAAGGGCCCCAACACATATTCCTTCTCTAAACTACTCCTCCACCCTCGCCCTAACCTCTTTAAAGAAGTTTTAACTCCCTCACAGGTTTTATATAATGATTATTTTTTTGGTTGCAGGTTTTAATGGTATATTATTTATACAAAACTGTCCCATAGAAGAAATATAGTTGTAGGGCCGAGGGTGACAATCCTCAGAAGCCTAAAATTGCAGAAAAGGGATAAAAAGGGGTAATCTCCAAGTTTTTAGTCAATTCATCATGTTCATTGAGCAAACAAATAAAATCATCTAGCACAGAAAGAGATACCTTCCAGCGAATAGTGAAGATCAATATAGAGAGATTTAAAATTAAAGGTTAAGTTAAAGCCTAAAGATCAAGGACTTAACCACTGATTTCCAAGGATACAGTGTAGTGAAAGACAAAAGAATTAAAATATAAAACAGTAAGCAGAAAGGACAAAAGACTAAAGAAGATCAAAGAGGGTCCTAAAAGCATATGAAAGGCCTAATTGGATTTTAAATGACAAATCTAGACAGATCACCCAAAATGATGCTTTGATTGACACACTAGTCGAGAAATTACTCCCTCCAAAGACCAAAAGTTCCACCTATAGGTTTATTTTGCCTCAAAAGCATACAAAGTTAAGGCACAGTTAGAGATATTTTACATAGACAGCTCAGAAAGTAATTGCCGGCTACCAAAAGCCTCAAAAGTCGACAAAAGTGACTAAAGTCTAAAATTTAATGTAAAAATCAATTAGCAGAGTTAAGACATTAGATATCTTCTCCATTAGGCCTACCAAAGGTCGAGAAGCATTTACTCTATATTAATTGAATAGTTAAACTTTCCTTTCACTCCACCTCCTCAATTTACCTATATATATCATATGAGGAGGCCCAATATTGTTGTTGGTTGGATACTTGTTGAATGTAAATAGTTTTTGAAGTTACTGAAGCTCTGTTAGTAACTGAAGAAAGAAAGGCTGAGAAGAGAAGTTTGGAGCTGTAAAGACCTACTGGACTTGAAGATTATAATTCGTTTGAACATGAAATATATAAGCTGATTTATGGGATCCTGGTCTATGTCAATGGTGATGTTTTTCTTACTGTCATTGTTGTTTTTCCTCATGTTTTTCATATTTTCCACTTTCTCTGATAAATAACAACAAATTTCTATTAGGATCTACTGTAAAAGGTACCCCAATTCTCACTGATAGGCTTTATCTTTATGTTTTCTTCTAATTGTTGCTTTGGGAATGATTTCAATAGGGTATAACCAGTCAAGGAATGTTGGTGAGCCCATGTCTTGCTGAGTAAAACTTGAGACATTGCTCCTAAATGATATTTTCGCTACATGCTAAGTAAACTTAAGCTAGGGAAGTCTATGGCTAGCCCTTTCCTCTAGTGTTTTCTCCAACAACTATTTTGAAATTTTCCTTGAGAGTATGCCAAAAGTAGGATAGGTTCAAAGTTCTTAATTCATCTTAGGATGCCCTTTCTTTTCTTATATGTTTTCTTCTTTCTGAAGGTAATCTGTTAGATTGCTGGATTGTTGTCTGAAAAGTGTGCTTTAGTAAAACTTTGGTGTTGAAATATGATGCGTAGTGTTGTCCTTGATCGCAACCCACTGAATGAAGATGAAGACATGTGATTGTTGACATGTGTTGTCCTTGATGGCAATCCACCTGATGAAGTTATTCTTGACTTGATGGACTTGGTAAATGATGTAAATCTGATGTGATATGATGTTTGTTGACAATATGATGCTAAGTGTTGTCCTTGAAAGGAAACCCTCTTAATGAAGATGATGACAACTTACTTGGTGAAGTTGTGCTTGCTAGAATATGTTCTTGATAAGCTAAATATGATGTATCTACAGTGTGTACAGAAGGCAGTGAAGAAAAGAAGTCAGCATGTGCTCAATCTTGATGAAAAAGTATGTCTCTATGAATACACGGTTATGTCTAGGGGAAGTCACGTATGCACGCAGGAAAGAACGTGATAAGTCGCATATGTGAAAAAGCGCTCAAAAGTGCAAAAACAGGGGCCCGTGGTATTGAAGACTCATGGTATTAATTTGGCTCGTGGTATTGAAGGCTCATGGTATTGCTTTGGCCCGTGGTATTGAAGGCTCATGGTATTGCTTTGACCCGTGGTATTGAAAAAGGATAAACCTATATAAGGAGAAGAAATTCATTGTGCAAATCATGAGTGTGGGTGCAAGATGTCTGAGCTTGAATGAATACTTCTCTTTGAAGTAGATTTGAATGGAAAGGGTTACACTTGAAGATAAATCTGAATGTATGATGCACCAATGATGAAGAAGGGGATCTAGATCTGAAATGCATTTGTATTTGCTAGATCTGATTATGGAAGGCTTAGATCTGTGATGAGGTGAACATCTAGGCGAACATCTGTCTGAAGTAAAAGGGTAAATCTGAACTGAATATCTGATCTGAAGAAGTATGCTGCTCTATAATGATTGAATATCTATACGCTACTTCGCCGTGGAGGAAGCGCGTATATACGCGGCTTCAGCAAAGAGAAAGCGCGTATGCGCAATGAAATTTATACTGAGGTATACGCTGGTTTGTGTGGACGAAAGCGTGTATATACGCGGGTATATAAGAAGTACGAGAATTAGCTGGCCAAGTAAAGGTATATGAAATATCTGATCCTGGTTTCGCCGTGTTTATATATCTCGATTCCCAGGTTGAAAGGCATCATACAGATGTATGTTTGTGCTAAAAGTATGGAAAGCAGCGAAGGGTTCGGGCCCGGGAAAAGGCAGTAAACGCGGGTTTTACGCACAATGTTCTATTAGGTTGTTGATCCTACAGAAAATTGATGAAACGTGTCCAAAGGGGTGTCAAGGCTGTAGCCTTCGGGCCGTGGGGTTGTGTTCTTCCACGAGAGGTCAGGTAAACTAATCGTGGGTCGTGAGTTCCCTTCCAGAGAGGTCAAACTAGCTGGGCGAGGTCCTTCCAGGAGAGGCTGGTAAACGAGCGCAGGTGGGTGCCTGCGTGCTGGTCAAGTCTGCGCCAGCACATATGTTGTAAGATGTTTTCTCTATAATAAAATATTGAAGGCTGAGCAACTGCAGCGGTGGTTTTCTCCCGATTTGGGTTTCCACCTAAAAATCCTGGTGTTCATGTGTGATGCTTTGTGTGATGGTTTATTCTATTCTTACTGCACCTGTTTACTGTTTATTGAACATCTGATGAATGAATTATGGAATAATATAAGTAAAGATTTAATGACAGATATAGATCTCTGTGTATACGCTAGTTTCATAAAGGGGATCCGCGTATATACGCTAGTTTACTGAAGGAAAGTAGCGTATGGGTTTTAAGGAATGAAAAAGTAAAAAGTTTTGATTATGCAGTAAATACTGATTCACCCCCCCCCTCTCAGTATTTTTCCCAACAATTGGTATCAGAGCAGGTCCTTGTGCAGAAGCTTGATCGCTTAAAGGAGATCCGTCGCAATGGGAAGTCAAGAAGGAGTAATGTCTATAAAGCCACCTCTATTCAATGGAAGCACTCTGATATTCTGGAAGGTACGTACAAAAGCATATCTGCAAAGTCTTGGTGCAGATGTATGGGCAATCGTGGAAGAAGGTTATCAATACCCGACAAGTATTCCTACTGATGCAGCAGAAAGGAAGAAGTATGAAACCAATGCCAAAGTAGTAAATGTCTTGCTAGGAAGCATGTCTGAATCAGAATTTGCTAAAGTGATGCAGCTACATTCAGCAAAAGAAATATGGGACAAAATCATTCTGAGCTATGAAGGAGACACAAAGGTAAAAAGTGCAAAACTCCAAACTCTTAGAATTGAATATGAAAATTTGAAGATGCATAGTGATTAGAGTGTTGCCAGTTTCTTTCTTCGTCTGGATGATATTGTAAATCGAATGAGAAATTTGGGTGAAACCATAACTGATACTACTCTAGTGGAAAAGGTCTTAAGATCCTTGACTTCAAAATTTGACTCTAAAGTTTTAGCTATTGAAGAAAGGCAAGATCTGCAAACGCTTACTATTGTTCAATTACATGGTACTCTGACTGCTTTTGAAATGAGACAAGGAGGTCCTTCTCAAATAAGAGAAGCTACTTTTAAGGCATCTACAAAAGGAAAGGAAAAGGAAGTTGTCAAAGAATCCAGCTATATATCCGATGAAGAAGAAGAAAATTTCGTGAGAAATCTCCAACTAGGTACTGGAAGATTCAAAGGTAAGCTTCCCTTCAAATTTTTTGAGTGAGGAAAAGTTGGTCATTATGCTGCAAAATGTCCTTATAAAGGAAAAGAAGTAGTAAGAAGGAATAAGAACCGATCTAGCTCTAAGAAAAGTTACTATACTAATGAAGATAGTGATGGGTCATCTAATAGTGAGGAAGAATGTGAAGAAGATATTAGACTTATCATGGCATTTGAACAAAAAGAAGAAAAGGATACTTTTATGGATGCTCTAGAGGAAAACGATTTTCTTGAAGAAAATAATCAACTCAAACTTCGCTTAGAAGATTACAAAATTCTCTTAGAAGAACAAAAGATAATCAGAGAGACCATTGAAAAATAGCTTGAAGAAGCAAAGAAACATATTGAAAAACTAGAATGTGAAGTGGTAAGTCAAAGAAAAGAAGTTGAGAAAGCAAAAACCTTGAATCTTAGATTTGCTAAAGGATCTAAAACCTTAGATGAGATCATCAAGGTACAACGTTCTCCTCTTATAAAGACAGGTCTTGGATATACCGGAGAATCTTCTCAAACTTCAGCACCAAACTATCTAAAAGAAGTTACAGGTGGTCTACATCATTCAGCCACTCAGCAAGGGAATAAAGGATCTCTACAGGGAAAGCAGGACCATCTCAATTCAAGGAACACTAACAGAGATAGCTTTCAAAGACACTTCAACCAACAGGTAAATTCAAATAGAAGATTCCATGATCGCAGAAATTTCTACTTCAATGGGCAATGTTTCACTTGTCACAATTTTGGTCATAAAGCTATTCAATGTGTTGCATATAAAACCATCATGACAAGAGAAGCAAGAAAGAAAAGGTTGGATACTGAACCAAAGAAGAATACCTATAACAATTTTTCTCCTCTTCAAAGTGAAGTTGAATGTACTTATTGTAATAACTTTGGCCATGAAGAATCTGAATGCAGGAACAAGATCTAGCCAAAAGAACATGTTCCCTCAAGCTCTAAAGTGTGGAAAAAGAAAGAACCGCCAGTTGAAAATTGTGGGATAGCATTATTTGCAGAAGGTGAAGAAAATCAATGGTACATCGATAGTGGGTGCTCAAGACACATGACAGGTGACAAAAGAAAACTTCATACTTATAATGCTCTAGAAAAGGAAAAGAAAGTTACATTTGGAAATGATACTCCTGCTGTAATTAAAGGAAAAGGGTCAGTATTTCTAAAAGAAAAGTGAAGGCTAAAGATGTCATGTATGTGGATGGATTAAGGCATAACCTGTTAAGTGTTAGTCAAATGTGTGATCAAGGAGCAGAAGTGGTCTTCAGTTCCAAATAATGTGTGGTTCGTGATCTTGATACAGGTAAAATCATTATAAAAGGAAAAAGAAATCCAAGCAACCTGTATGTACTAAACAGCATAGATCAATGTTACTTGAGCAAGTCTTCAGAAAATTGGTTATGGCATAGAAGGCTGGGGCATCTGAGTTTCTCTCAAATCAACAAAGCAAGCAGACTTCAAGCTGTTCGTGATCTTCCCAAGATCAATCTTCCAGAAAGTACCATATGAAAATCTTGTCAATTTGGTAAGCAGACCAGAGTTCGATTTAATGCCAAAGAAGGATCATCAAGTAAGCCTCTTGAACTCATTCATACTGACATTTGTGGACCTATGAGGAAAAATTCATTACGTGGGGAAGAATACTATATCCTATTTATTGATGATTACTCCAGAATGTGTCATATCGCGTTTATTAAACACAAAGATGAAGCTTTTGAAAAATTTCATAATTTCAAAGCATTGGTAGAAAATGAATTGGATTTAAAAATCAAGTGTCTTAGATCTGATCGAGGAGCAGAATATTCATCAAATGAATTCTTTGAATTTTGTGAACAACATGGGATTAAAAGACAGTTCTCTGTAGCAGGCACTCCACAACAAAATGGTGTAGCAGAAAGAATGAATAGAACAATTGTTCAAATGGCTAGAGCTATGCTTGCTAACTCTAATGTTCCTGACATGTTCTGGAGTGAAGCAACACGTGCAGCAGTTAACATTCTCAACAAGGCTCATGTTCGGGTAAATAGTGACAAAACTCCATATGAACTCTGGTATGGTAATTCTCCCACTGTGAAGCATTTTAAAGTTTTTGGAAGTAGATGCTTTATCAAAAATAATGATGAGAAGCTTGGAAAGTTTGAACCTAGATCAGATGAAGGGATACTTCTTGGTTACTCATCTTCAAGAAAAGCATTCACATGTTACAATAAGAGGCTTCAAAAGGTTGTTGAATGTATTGATGTTGTTATTGATGAGTCTCCTGCAGCTCCTAAAGAAGAAAAAAAAACAACAAAAGAAGATGATAGCGACATATGGCCTTCTACATCAGATGGAAATGATATAGACAGTGAATCCAATGAAGAACCTGAAAATGATCTATCTGAAAAAGCTCCATCCAGATACGTTCAAAAGAATCATCCCGAATCTCAGATTATGGGAGACAAGGAATCAGGTGTACGAACAAGGAGAACTTTTGTGGGATCTTCTAGTCATCAGGCACTTCTATCCACAATTGAACCACTCAATGTCAATCAAGCTAGAAGAGATGAAAGTTGGAACCAAGCCATGAATGAAGAGATTGATCAAATTGAAAAGAATGACACTTGGGATTTGGTACCAAGACCACATGATAAAAATGTCATTGGAACTAAATGGATCTTCAAGAACAAGTTAAATGAGAATGGGGATGTTGTAAGAAACAAATCTAGACTGGTTTGCAAAGGGTATTCTCAACAAAAAGGTATAGACTTTGAAGAAACTTTTGCTCCTGTAGCTAGACTTGAAGCCATAAGAATGTTTCTTGCTTTTTCAAGTTACCAACAAATCAAAGTTTATCAAATGGATGTTAAATCTGCCTTTCTTAATGGTGATCTAGAAGAAGAAGTATATATAGAACAACTGGAAGGATTAATTTTGGGAAATGATGCAAATCTTGTTTGTAGACTTAAAAAGGCTCTATATGGTCTCAAACAAGCTCCAAGGGTTTGGTATTATCGTCTTGACAAATATCTTCATCAACAAGGTTTTTTAAAAGGGTCTGCTGATAGCAACTTATACACAAAAATTGAAAATGATAAACTATTGATTGTGGTTGTATATGTTGATGATATCATTTTTGGGAGCAACGAAGAATCTTTGAGTCAAAAATTTGCTTTTGTCATGCAGCAAGAATTTGAAATGTCTTTACTTGGGGAACTAACATTATTTCTTGGCTTGCAAGTGCATCAAAAGGCAAATGGTATTTTCCTATCTCAAGCAAAATATCTTAAGCAAATTCTGAAGAAGTATGGCATGGAAGAATGCAAACCTGTAAGTACACCAATGATAACCGGATGCAGTCTCAGTTCTAATGATGATTCTCCCACAGTTAATCAACCAGAGTACAGATCGATGATAGGAAGCTTACTTTATCTCACTGGGACTAGACCAGACATTATGCATGCTATTGGGATTGATGGACGATTCCAAGCTAATCCAAAAGAGTCTCATCTTTAGGCAGTTAAAAGAATATTCAAATATCTTCAAGGAACTCAAGACTTTGGTCTATGGTATCCAAGGAATGCTGATCTTACTCTTCATGCTTACACTGATGCAGATTGGGCTGGAAGTGTTGATGATCGGAAAAGCACTAGTGGTGGTGCATTTTACATGGGGCCCCGGTTAGTATCTTGGTTCAGCAAGAAGCAAAATTCTATTGCCTTATCAACAGCTGAAGCAGAGTATGTAGCCGCCGCATCTTGTTGCACTCAACTCCTATGGATGATGCAAACCTTGCAAGATTTTCAAATCAAATGTGCAACTCCTATCTCCATTATGTGTGATAATACAAGTGCCATCAGTATCTCAAAGAATCCTGTTATGCATTCGAAGACCAATCACATTCCCATCAAGTATCACTTCTTACGTGAACAAGTGCTTGAACAAAAGGTGAAGTTGGAGTATGTTCCCTCCAAAGAACAAGTTGCTGATATCTTTACCAAACCTCTGCCCAGGGAAGCGTTCGAGTATCTAAGACAGAAGCTGGGAGTGTTCTCTGCCAGTCAAAAGAACAAATCTGCATAAATTTTAGAAGATGGCTTGGGATACGCGGGTTTCCTGAAACACAGTCGCGTATGTACGCGAGTTCCTGCACAGAAAACCGCGTATCTCTGATTGCTGACAATTTTTGCTTGGAGTCAGCTCTTTTTAGCACAGCTGCAGTGCTGTTTGGTATCTTTGATACTGTTTGGTATCTCTGGTGGTGTTCTAGTTCTCATAATTCTTTTCTAATGATTTAATGAAGATGCCTTGATGATTTGTTGATAAAAGTGTTCAGGATGCACAAACTAAGGGGGAGCCTTAGTCATACGAAAAGAATGCTTGGATGCACAGATTCAGGGGGAGCATTAGCGTTGCTGAGTATAATGCATTGTTGGCATTATGATGGTTCTGAAATATGTTCTCTTTCTTGAGGACTTTCTCGTGTTGGTCTTAAATGGTCATTTTTGTAATTTGTTGAAAAGGTCTTGTTGAGACCCATGATGTAAAATTGTAATATTCAGTCATGTAAGGAATTGTCATTTTTGTAAACCCACTTGGTTGGGTAGCTGAGTTGCAATGTGTAAACCCACTTGGTTGGGTAATTGAGTCTCTTATGTAAATCCACTTGGATTGGATATTTGATGTAAGTATGAGTCTTTGGTGATAGGAAGTTCATAGAGTCATGTACTTCATTTAAAATTTGTTTGAAGATTGACATAGAAGTAGGAAGACAGTCACTGATATATATCAGATGTAAGAACGTTTCTTCCATGGGAGAAAAAAGGGAGAAGTATGTGGTTTTGATCACTTGCTGACGTTGATGTAGAGGAGAGTGACATGGTGTTTGAATGAAGAGAAAGAATGGTGTCAAAAATGGAGAGAGTGACATGGTGTCTGTGTCATTCTGTGTACCCTGCTCATTTGTGAGGTGATCGAACACCATCGTGGTTGCCATCGAGTCCAAAGGGGGAGATTGTTGGAAATATGATGCAGAGTGTTGTCCTTGATGGCAACCCACTGAATGAAGATGAAGACATGCGACTGTTGACATGTGTTGTCCTTGATGGCAAACCACCTAATGAAGTTATTCTTGACTTGATGGACTTGGTAAATGATGTAAATCTGATGTGATATGATGTTTGTTGACAATATGATGCTAAGTGTTGTCCTTGAAAGGAAACCCTCTTAATGAAGATGATGACAACTTACTTGGTGAAGTTGTGCTTGCTAGAATATGTTGTTGATAAGCTAAATATGATGTATCTACAGTGTGTACAGAAGGCAGTGAAGAAAAGAAGTCAGCATGTGCTCAATCTTGATGAAAAAGTATGTCTCTATGAATACGCGAATATGTCTAGGGGAAGTCGCGTATGCACGCGGGAAAGAACGTGATAAGTCGCGTATGTGAAAAAGCGCTCAAAAAGTGCAAAAACAGGGGGCCGTGGTATTGAAGACTCATGGTATTGATTTGGCTCGTGGTATTGAAGGCTCATGGTATTGCTTTGGCCCGTGGTATTGAAGGCTCATGGTATTGCTTTGACCCGTGGTATTGAAAAAGGATAAACCTATATAAGGAGAAGAAATTCATTGTGCAAATCATGAGTGTGGGTGCAAGATGTCTGAGATTGAATGAATACTTCTCTTTGAAGTAGATCTGAATGGAAAGATTTGCCAGAATACAATCAAACGTGGATGCACCAATGATGAAGAAGCCGTCTAGAAGCTACATTTATTTGCTAGATACGATTATGGAAGGCTTAGATGCGCGTGAGAGGCGAACATCTAGGCGTGTCCTTCTGAAGTGAAAGAGATGATCTCAATTTTAAGATATATGATGCAGTATGCTGCTCTATAATGATTGAAGATCTATACGCTACTTTGCCGCAGAGGAAGCGCGTATATACGCGGCTTCGATGAAGTGGAAGCGTGTATGCGCAATAAAATACATACAGAGGTATATGCTTGTTTGTGTGGACGGAAGCGTGTATATACGCGACATCAGTGAAGTAAAAGCGCGTATGCAAACTAGGGTTGGCTGAAGCAAAGGGTATGAAATATCTGATCTGTTCTGATGTGTTTCTGCTATCTGATCTGTGTTGATAAGTATCTGTTGATGATGTATGTTTGTGCTTAAAAGTATGGAAAGGGTTCAGTCTGGAAATATGATGAAACGTGGCCTACAAGTATTGTTCTATTGAAGTTGTTGGATCCAGTGTGAAAATTGATGAAACGTGGTCCAAAGGGGTGCTGACAGCAACGCTGGTCGGGGGTTGTAGCTCCTTCGGGGAGAGAGGCTGATAAGCAGAGTCGGGGAGTCGCCCGCTCCCTTCCGGAGAGAGGTGAGGTAAAAGCGAGTCGGGGGTTGGAGGGTCTTACTTTTTGGAGAGGAGACAACGAGCGTAGGTGGATGCTGCGTCTTTGGTCGAAATGCAACGCCGGCTTTATATGTTGTAAGATGTTTTCTTTATAATAAAATATTGAAGGCTGAGCAACGGCAGCGGTGGTTTTCTCCCGACTTGGATTTCCACCTAAAATCCTGGTGTTCATGTGTGATGCTTGGTGTGATGGTTTATTCTGTTCTTACTGCACATGTTTACTGTTTATTGAATATTTGATGAATGAATGATGGAATGATATAAGTGAAGAATTAATGACATAATTAGATCTCTGTGTATACGCGAGTTTCATAAAGGGTATCCGCGTATATACGCGAGTCTGTTTAAGGAAAGTAGCGTATGAGTTTTAGAAGCAAGAAAAAGTAAAAGTTTTGAATATACAGTAAATACTGATTCACCCCCCTCTCCAGATATTTTCCCAACAACACGCATCTGGCTTTCAAACAATTACTTTGAAAGGATTTTCTTGTTTAGTGAAGTTAATATATTCTTAAATGGTTATTAGCTTTTCTTCTTTCACAACACTTTTAATGTTCCATATCACAAATCAGTCTAAAGAGATCCTTTGATATAGATGACTTGCCCCATGGACCACTCTTGAAATTTGTTGTGAAATTAAATCCTTTTGTGACTCCATAGCCCAATGGATTGATACCATCTCTTACCTATCCTATTAGCTGAACCATTCTTTCAACTTACTCACACCTTTACCCTTCAAAAGACTTCCTTTATTTTGATGATATCCTACCCAACCAAACCAAAATAAGTTCCCTTGAGCTTCATAACTAGCCTAATATCATATCATGAACCTATAATGTAATATTTATAAAAAAATACAGAGAGATCATCTCTAAATCAGGAAGACTGTCTGGATTCCAAAGTGATTCTGATGTAAGCCTTGATTGCGGCATTTGTTCCTTTGCAATATGCAAACCATAGGGAGCCTAACATAGTGGCAACCATACTGGAGAATTGAGTAATAGATAACTTCACAACTCAACAAACCCCTATTCCTAGATAAGACAAGTGTCACCAAGACCAATTATTATTGATTTTTGATGGTGAACAACAACCAAATCTTGAAAACAAGTAAAAATGCTTCACCTACCGACTCCATTGGTACTCAGTAGGCCTACTGACCCCACTGGTTTTTCCTAAGACTCCATTAGGAAATTTTTTAATCCTTCAAACATCATTCAAACCGAGTTAAGAAGACTTTGAGGATTGAGTTTTCTTTGAAAAGATTAGTTAGCCTTTTAAAGACTTTCATACTTGGTTGAACTTTTCTCATCGTTGGGTCTAAAGACATAACATAATGCCTTCCAAAATAATCCATACTAGAGCCTATCCTGACCCAAATCCTCCTAAGATAGTTTACAATCCAGTAAGCATCCTTAGGAAGTCTCCTAAATCCAAGAATCCAACTATTGTCAAACCAATCCATAGAGCTAATTCTGTCCCTAAAAATATTACAGCTTTGCAAGATACACAAGTTGAATTACCATTGATAAAAAAATCCATATAGAACTAAGTCACTTAGTGATATATATCAGATTGACTTTGAGCCTCCAAACTCACCCCAACATAGTGGTGAACATACTAATAGCAGAGAAACCACCCCACCTGATCTGCATTTCATTCATAATTTTGGTTTCTCTCATCCTAGATCTACTCAACAGTCTCTTGCTGGTTCCAAGAACTTCTGTTATACATGTGCCCATTGTTGAAACTACTCCATACCATCCCCCTCCTATCCTACATCCTCCACTTGTAAACCCCCCATTTATCCCACAACTTCATATCATGGAAACATGGTATGCTCCCTTAGTCCTTCCTTTGCCTCTAATTGTTCTACCATAGGACTATCATTCCAAGATTCCATTAGATGATGCTAGTAGTTCTACTATAGCACAACAACACATGGATAGAATGAATGATTACTTTGATAGAAATGAGATAGATGATGAAACCATTAAACTAAGATTGTTTGCTCAAAGTTTAGGGGGAGAAACAAGAAAATGGTTCAAAAAATTAACCTTTTGAACTCCAAGCTTTCCATCAATTATTTTTAAACAAATGGGAGGTCAAAAATAATCCTCTCCATATTCTATCTAAATATGAGAACATTAAAAGGAATGTTGGAGAAGGATTTCAAGAGTACTTCACTAGATTCAATAGTGTGTACAATGCCCTACCCATCCTTATGAAACCTCCACAAGGACTAGCTCTAATGAAATTCCCTGATGGATTTGATCCTGAAATGTCCTACCAAATAAGAGAAATGGAAACCCTCACATTAGAAGACATGTAAAGAGGGGCAGTAAGTGTTGAGGTAAATTTGATTTCCAAGAGAGCTAGAATGAAGACTGAGAAGAGGGTATCATATAGGGATGAAGCTGCACCTTCCACATCTGACTCAAAACTGGAAAATGTGGTAAAAACTATGGAAAGGATGATGGATAGGATGAACATATATGAGAGAGATCAATCTAGAGAAAATCAAACAGCTCCTCAAAACAGAAATCAATCCCAAAACCAAAATCAGAACTTTAGGAGAAATCAACCTCAAAACAAACAAAGAGATCCTGATCAACAAATCAGACCTCCTTTTCAAGAAAATTATGTTAATGAGGATGGAGAAACAATTGAAAAATAGAGGATGATAACATGAAAATGTTGGAAGTAAGCAATCAGGATTTTGATTTCCTCCATAAAAGAAAACAATGTCTATATACACCCTATGATGATAGAAGACTAGAAACTGAATACTATGAAGAAGATTTTGAAAATGCCATCATAGGAACACCCAAAAAATATAAGTTAATAAATATAAAGAATCCAGAAAATCCCAAAAAGAAACCTCTAATAATTCAGCCAAAATAAGCCCTGTAAATACTTCCAAAAAGACAACAGGAAACCATAACATAGTGGTTGAAAGTTCTGATCCAAACAAGGGAAAAAAATGAAAAACAGAGTGGTGACCCTAGCAGCACTAGAATTTTAGCTAATGCTCTTGAAAAAACCATTTTGACTACTGTAAATAGTAGAAATCAACAAGTTGATTTTGCTGATAAAGGAGTGATTAACAAGGCTGAGTCAAAATTTTTGAAAAATTAGATTCCTTTTAGCCTAGAGAATGAAATTTCCAAAATCAAGATCTCTGTCCCACTCACTAAGTTAGTCACTCAAAATTTATATAGATGCCAAGTTTTGAAAGCTTTGAAGATAGAAGATATTCATGATACTGTTAACTTGAATGGTGATACACCGGAGCTTTTGTTTGGTGCTAATATTGAAGGGAAATTTCAAGGAGGAACTACGCCCCCATTCTACATCAGTTTGAACATCCATGATAACATTTTGCACAATGCCATGCTTGATTCAAGAGCATCACATAATCTCATGACCAAAGTAATAATGGAAATATTAGGCCTTTAGGTAACTAAATATTGTGCTCAACCTATTCTCCTAAATTAGGTTCATTGCATTGGTATCAAATGGAGAGGCTCAGTAAGCTCTTTGAGTATAGCATTTTCTACATGCCGACACACAACTCGCACTACGTTGTGTCTAGAGTTTTATGATGTTTTTAGTTTTTATGGTTTTATGTTCACAAGGGAAAGAACTAAATGCTGGTGAAAAGAACCTATTGGTTAAAAACAGAGTGAAGCCTAAATTATGGATGGAAAATCACAAATGTAAATACTGAAACAGAACAAAGCCTAAACTATGGCTAGCAAAATACAAAGCTTGATAATGACTTCAAGGAAATAAATCACAACATGAGCTTAAACTTGTCCAATTCATTCATTAAAGATGTTTTGGAAGAGCTTGAGAAATGGGCAAGTGAAGTGTAAATGAAGTTCTCCTAACTAAACAATCAAACAATCAACTTACAATGTTACAACATCTCATCCATGATTAAAGGTCTATTGGAATATATTTGGAAAAGAACATTTGTAGCACCATAAGACTTCTATTCTAAACTAGCTTCTAATTCTGTTCTGCAACTCAATTTAACACCACTAGGCCTTACTCAGAAGTTATAGCTTTCTCTTTTTAAAATAGTCTTTGAGAAAAGGCTTGTTTGTGAAATGGTAAAAAGGTTGCAAAATACTCTAGGTCTTAGACTGATACCAACTCCTGTCCAAATGATTATGTATTAATATGAGGTTGGAACAAAAGAAGTTTTGTAAATAATGAAGACCGTGGTATTTGAATTTAACAACTAATATAATTTAAAAATGCAATGGATGACAACTAGACTGGAATGCTAATACAGTGAGCTAAAACTAAACTAGAGTGCCACTAGTCTATTTGAAGTACATTGAACAATGGTAGACTGAAAATCCATTATCAAACTGGAAATGAAATGACAGAGCTGAACCACATGCATTCTACCTCCGGAGTGCTATAACTAAGTTAACATGCAACTAACCTAAGAAATTCTACAGTCCATCTCGTTCAGTATGAATGATGTTTTGGAAGAGTTTGTGAGAACAAGTATGGTTGTATCATTCAGTGAAATTTGAACATAAACACAAGACTGAAAGCAAATGCTACTAAAATATAAGACACCACAGCTACCTCTTACTCATTGTTATGATATCTTGGAAGAACTTTGTAAGAGTAATATTGGCTATGCCACTTAGTGTAAACTAGCAACTAAAACCTACAATACCACAGTTATGCCTTATTCATCATAATGATATTTTGGGCGTTTATTGAAATAGCGTTTCACTTCATGAAATGCTCATAATGAAATAGCTAAAACCTACTAAGTTGATTTGGTAGATAGTAAATATAAAAAAATATGAACATAAGCTTCAGAAATCTACTTAAACTCGAAATAAAAGCGAGACTAAAATACTTATCTACTGCATAAACAAGGCCGCTCAGGAGGCAGGGGCCCTCTACCACCAGAGTAGCACGAAATCTAGTTCAAAATCGAGTCAACGCGTTCAAGGAAATGCTGCTTCTTTCATTAAAGAGGAATCACCTCAAAACAGAGTATTCTCGAACTTCAAAGATCTAGCAGTCAACCATAAAATCTAACCAAAATCTAACCTTTGTCTCTTGGTTTCCCGAGCATATTTATAGCAAATTTACATAACAGAACTTGAGATAATACAGGGATTACTGTCTTTCCATATTAAAATCGAACTAGAACTCTAAAGGTGGCATCGTAATATGACAAAGGACATATGGACTGTCCTTGTCCTATTAGGAGTCTATCTCCTAGCTTGAGTTCTCACGTGCATAACCACGTACAGAATTTCGTTCGATCTTCATGGAGAGCAACAAATGCTGAGGGCATGACGTGGAATACGACCATGTGTGGCTTCCCTTGAGAGGACATCTGGAACCTGCTTAAACATGAAGATGGTTGCAGAATTGGCAACTAGCTATAGAATGTCTGCATTCTGTAGCTAGTTTCAGTTCAAAAAGTACTACAATGACACAATCATAAAAACATAGCAAGTTAGCCACAATATTCATTCTTAAAGAAATTTTAACTAATTTCATTGATCATTTGAGCCTGGGATTAATAATGGATGAAAGAAATGGAATGGAATGTGGTGGAAGAAAGAACATTTTTGGAGCTCAACATACCCCCACTGCTAGATTCTTGCATGTCCTCATGCAACTATTCCATGAACTCAGAGACCTCTGCAAGAACATCCAATCCTCTTCTTATGCTTTGTCTGGTAGTTAAAGGCCTTCTGGGCTTCCTGATGACTAACTTGAACCTTAAATTGGTAAGTGCCCTGATTAAATTTTTGTTCCTCTTTTTCAACTTTTCATTGGCCTTTTCCACTTTGTCCATTTGTAGAGACAGGGTTGAGTTCATACTGGTTTTTAGTTTAACTTGCTCCCTCAGAATATCATTTTCAGTCCTGATATGTCTATTAAGTACTTCCAGCTCGTACCTATCTCTTCTTAGCACATCTATTTCGGACAGTGGAGGACTAGGGGTTCTGTCCCTACTCTCTGAAGCTTTTCTCTCCAATGTTTCAACATAGTTGTAAATTTCTTGCTGTGCAGGATCAATTTCTGGAACTTCTTCATCAAAATCCTCCTCAGTAGGTGTTTCTTTGTCTTCTATGTTTATAACCCCAGTTTTTTTAACTTTTGTTTTCCTTAGTATGCCCCTTATTCTGTGGCTCCTCCTCGGTTGATATGGCCCTTCTCCTTTTTCTCTGGCAACTCTTCTTATGATTCTCTTTTCCTTAAGCTGCTCCTTAATATGAACTAATTTTTCAGAGATCATTTCTTCACTACTTTCTTGTATTGACTTACCAATTTCAGTTTTGGAGGGTCTCCATCTTCTGCTTCTTTTTGTAGGTTCATGTTCAGGTGAAGGTTCTTTTCGTTCCTCAAAGTGATTTCTCACCAAGAAGTTATCCCAATTATCCCCTATTTTGCTCAAATGATGCTCAATCAAAATCTTGACTAACCCATGGTGGTATAAAGTTGTCTCCAGAAATTGAATTCTATTTTGGACACTTGAAGCCATTTTCTTTAAACTTTGAAGCAAGAAATAGGGCAAATTAAGCTGTTCTTCTAGGAAATGCATTATCAACCTAATATGGTAAACATAGAAAGTACCATATCTACCTTCACAAGTGATGAATTTTTGTGGGATAAGCAACATGTTTCTCCATTTGTTCTTTAATGCAGAACTAGGGATACCCTTTTTAAACACAGTGACATCCATACCTGGTGACTTGAGTATCTGCTTCCATGATTCGTTATGGAATTCTCTGTTCTTAAACCACCTTTCTCCTTGTCTAAGCAGTCCTGTTGCTTCTGCAATAAAAGCCTCTGTGACAGTGAATTTAATATCTCCAACCTCAACCTCGGCCCCATTAAAAGATCTTGCAAAAGTTTTAGTAACCTCTTTGTGGAAGCCACTGAATCTTTCAAGGAATTGCAACCATCCTGCTTGTTGTAATATTTCTCGGATTTGGGGATAGCCTTCCAAGTATTTAGTGCCAACTGGTTCTGTTCTCATGATGAGGCCCATAACTCTTCTTCAATCTTCAATTCACCAGCCTTCTGCTCACGGTGAGAATGGCCGTTAACAAGTTGTTTTTGCTCCCCAAATGTTTCCTCTATTTCACAGTGACAATGATTGTTACAGAGATACCTCTGTTTTACAGAATGAAATGGTTAAGAGTCGGCTGCGGGAAGGAGTGATATGGAATGGTTATGGAATGAATTAATGAGGTGAGGTGAAGAAAACGAATCAATGAGTGAAAAGACCGCGGAGATATTTTATAACAAATTCAAAAATCATCATTAAATGCTTAGTGACGTGATTAATCCAATCACTTCAGCACTTTAACCATTTAGATTTTTAAATGATGATCGGATATGGGTTTTGAAATGGTGAAATAGAAGGATTTTTATCCAAAGTTTTGTGGGAGGTTTGTTCGGCATGATCAATAAAATTAATCAAAACAACTTTTTGAATTATTCATAGCTAAACTATACTAAAATTTTTCATGATATGTCATTATAATCACTTCATACCTTTGCCTTTGCTTTGATTTTCTTGTGATCTTCATATGCTTTGTTTTCTCCTGAAAATCATTAATTTTTGAGTCTTCATAACCTTCTTGATCTTGACTTGTTCATGGATATGCAGGATCATTTTGTTGCAAATCAAATGATTGCTGGTCAGTGCCTTCAGGATCTGTAGCTGCGGAATGTCTGTCTGGCTGCAGAAAGTCTGATTAGCTACAGAATGTCTGTTTGATTGCAGAATGTACCTGTAGAGAACTTGAAACATGGAATGGAGTGGTTTGGAATGTAAGTGGAATGTTGTATGGAATGAGTGAAGATGGATGATGAAATATGGTATAATGGGATATGTATGAAGTGAATGATGGAGTGGGATGGATCACAACTTATGAAATGGAGTGAAAAAAAAATGCCCTGCAATTTCTGCTGTGTATTATTCAATTGCAGAAAGGAGATCAAACTTAAAGATCTGAAATGGAAATAAAGTGGACCATGGAGTGAGATGGATGAAGTGTGGATGAATGAATGGAAAATGATATGAATGGATGGAATGAAATGAATGAAGTATGGAATGAAATGAATGAAGTATGGAATGAGATGAAGTGAAATGAGATGGATCATAAGTGAAATGGATCTGCACTTATGATTTTGTAACAGCTGCTTGTAAAAAAACAAAATGGAAAAGTTAGAGTGTCAGAAAGATTCTGATTTTCACTCCATCTTTTCTGTATAAACATGCCAATCAGTGATTGGTTTTCATGTCTATACTTTTTTCTTTTTCTTTTTCTTTTCTTTTTTCAATAAGTCTGTCTTCAGAAAATTTAATTAAGTTGATGAAAAAGAAATATTCTTCTTCATTAACTTCACATCACTGTTTTCCTGGAACTTCTTGACAAATTCTTCTCTTGAGAGTGGTTTATGATACAGCTTCAATCTATGACCATTCACAAGAAAAGTAACCTCTTCTTCATCTATTGTCCTGATTTTTATTGCTCCATTGTCAAAAATTCTCACAATTTCATAAGGCCCAAGCCAATGTGTTTGAAATTTACCTTGGAAATCCTTGAACTTTGAATCAAACAAGAGAGCCCAGTCACCTTCTTTGAACTTCTTTTCCTTGATGTACTTGTCATGCCATCTAGCCCTCTGTTATTGGACTATACTGGTTTTTTGAACTGCATCTTGTCCGATCTCATCCAATTCATTAATCTGCTCCAATTTGTGTTTTTGTGCCTCTGATAGATCAAGTCCTAGTTGAACTGCCATTTTGAAAGTTTGAATCTGGAACTCTATGGGAAACAAAACTTGCTTTCCATAAACAAGTTCATAAGGAGTATGGTTTGTTGTGCTTCTCCATGTAGTTCTATAGGCCCACAAGGCTTCAGGAAGCCTATCTACCCAATATTTTCTATGTAAATGGATAGTCTTTGTTAGGATCCCTTCAATAACCTTATTAGTAGATTCCACTTGACCATTTGCTTGTGGATGATAGGGAGTAGATTTTCTGTGTCTGATTTTGTACCTCTCCATAATTTTTTCCACTAGCCTTGATGTGAATTGAGCTCCTTGATCTGTAACAATTTCCCTTGGGACACCAAAACGAGTAAAAATATCCTCAAAAAGAAAATTAACTACAGATGCTTCAGTAGCAGAAAGTAATGGCTTGGCCTCTACCCATTTGGTAACATAATCAGTGCAAACTAATATATATTTCTTTTGTCTTGATGGAGGACTAATAAGTCCTACAAAATCCAAAGCCCATTTTTCAAAAGGTTCAATATGTACCTGAGGCTGCAATGGCATCTCACCTGAAGGAGAAGGTTTCCCTACCCTTTGGCAACTGTCACACCTTTTAACATACTCTTTAGCATCTTTGAAAAGGGATGGCAAATAATATCCCAAATGAAGGATCTTATAGGCTATCCTTTTATCAGCAAAGTGTCCACCACAAGGTTCATCATGACATGCCTTGAGAATCTCAGGCATCTCATCTTCCCGAACACATCTCCTAATGATAAAATCTGGACCTGTTTTGTATAACTCATTAGCAACCCATGAATATTTTTCACTTTCATAAATGATCTTTCTTTTGTCTCTTGCATTCATTATTGAAGGAAATTTCCCTGAAACTAAATAATTAGCAATGTCAGCAAACCAAGGAGTTTGAGTAGAAATTGCAAAAAGATATTCATTAGGAAATTGATCTTCAACTGGGGTATTGTCTTGGATGTTTTGGAGTCTAGATAGGAAATCAGCTACTGTGTTTTGTTTTCCAGGCCTATCTAGAATGGTAATGTTGAATTCTTGTAAAAGAAATAACCATCTTATGACTCTACCATTAGTAATTGATTTGTTCATTAGGTATCTAATTGCAGAATGATCTGTGTGAACAAAAGTTTCATAGCCTGTTATATAGTGTCTGAATTTGTTTATGGCATGAACAACAGCTAAAAACTCTTTTTCAGTTACAGTATAGTTTAACTCTGAAGGAGTCAAATTTTTACTAGTATAGTAGATGGCATAAGGAATCAGGTCTTTTTGTCCCAATACTACTCCTAGAGCTGTATCTGAGGCATCTGTTGAAATATGAAAAGGTAACTTCCAGTTAGGTCCCCTTAAAATAGGTGCTTCAGAAAGTTTTGTTTTTAGGGTCTCAAAGGCTAACTGGAAATCAGAATTCCATTTGAACTCATAGTCTTTGGTAAGCAATTTAAAGAGTGGGGATGCTATCTTGGTGAATTTTTCTATAAACCTTCGATAATATCCTGTAAATCCTAGAAAACTCCTAACATCTTTTTGACAATTTGGAATAGATAAGTTAGAGATAAAATTTGTAGGGCCTTAGTTTTGGTCTTATTTTGCTCAAAGAAACTTATTTATCCATCTATTTTCCATCCATTTTCCATTCATTTATTCCATTTTGAATGATCAGTGTGAACAAAAATTTCATAGCCTGTTATATAGTGTCTGAATTTGTTTATGACATGAACAATATCTAAAAACTCTTTTTCAGTTACAGTATAGTTTAACTCTGCAGGAGTCAAATTTTTACCGGTATAGTATATGGCATAAGGAATCAGGTCTTTTTGTCCCAATACTGCTCCTCGAGCTGTATCAGAGGCATCTGTTGAGATATGAAAAGGTAACTTCCAGTTAGGTCCCCTTAAAATAGGTGCTTCAGAAATTTTTGTTTTCAGGGTTTCAAAGGCTAACTGGCAATCATAATTCCATTTGAATTCACAATCTTTGGTAAGTAATTTGAAGAGTGGAGATGCTATCTTGGTGAAGTTTTCTATAAACCTCCGATAATATCCTGTAAATCCTAGAAAACTCCTAACATCTTTTTGACAACTTGGAATAGATAAGTTAGAGATGACTTCAACTTTTGACTCATCAACTCTAATCCCATCCTCTGAAATGTGATGCCCCAAAACAATACCTTCAGTAAACATCATGAAACATTTCTCATGACTAAGTGAAAGATTTGCTTCCTGACATCTCTTTAAAACTTTTTCCAAGTTTGCTAAAGCTTCTTCAAATGTGTTTCCATAAATTGTGAAATCATCCATGTATACCTCTACACAATCATGTATTAGATCTGAAAAAATTCCTAATACTGCCCTTTGGAATGTTGCAGGTGCATTGCATAATCCAAATGGCAATACTCGGTAAGAATAGGTACCCCAAGGACAGGTAAATGTGGTTTTGTCTTGATCTTCAAGTGCTACTTGGATTTGGTTGTAACCACTAAACCCATCTAGGAATGAGAAGTACTTTTTGCCAGCTAATGTATCTAACACTTGATCTATAAAAGGTAAGGGAAAATGGTCTTTAAGAGTAGCTTTGTTTAGTTCCCGGTAGTCAACACATACCCTCCATTTACCATTTTTCTTTGGCACAATTACCAAAGGATAAACCCACTGACTATCTGAAATAGGATAGATGAAGTTAACATTTAACAATTTTTGCAATTCTTCTTTAACAATCTCCCTAAGATTTGGATTCATCCGTCTTTGAGGTTGTCTGATTGGTTTACAATTTTCCTCTATATAGATGTGATGAGTGCAAGTCTTGGGGCTTATCCCTTTCATGTCAATGTACTCCCATGCATATGCAGAAGAATGTCTCTGTAATATCTTGACTAACTCTTCTTGTTGAGATTTTTCTAGGTTCTTGTTTATATTCAAAGTTTTTCCTGGAAATATCTCACTTGTAGAGCTGCCAAATTTATTCATAGAATGAAGAGACATCTGTCTTGATGACAAAAACTCAATGTTGGATCCCTCTTGAAATGGTTCATGTTTGTATTCTGTATAGATTCAAAGTTTTCTAGAGTATTCAGAATTTGATTATCTTCAATTTCTGAAATTGCAGAGAGGTTAAAAGTCTCTTCTATCCTATCCATTGAGTATCATCTAAATCAGAATTGTCCTAGCCGGAGGATACAAAGTGATTTTCTTAGTTGAATTACCATCAAAGATGTACATATCACCGAATCTAAAACTAATGAAAGCATCAGCTGTAGCCAACCAAGGTCTTCCTAATATAACAAGATGCCCTCCTAGATTATTCTTAGGAGTTAGGATCATGAAATCCACAGGGTACTCCCAAGAATCTAGGGACACTGGAATGTCTTCTATTACCCCATCAGGTTTGATCACAGATCTGTCTGCTAATTGTAATAATGTGGATGTAAAGAGAAGATTAGGAAGTTTCAGTTTATCCATGATTTGTCTACTCATGATATTGATTGCTGCTCCTAAATCAATGAGTGTGTTTTTTATTTCAATTCCATTGATGTGAATTTTAACAACTGGATTTCCTGGGTCAAGATACTTTGGAATAGAAATCTTGCCCATCGTAATGTCTGCTATTTGTCCTGCCAGTTGAATTTTCTTTGTTTCTCTTATTCTTTTTCTTGTTTTCTTCATACTCAACTCCTTTATTGTTTTGGCTAAAATTGAAATTTCCTTGATGGCTTGTAATAATGGAATTTTAATGCAAACATTTCTCAGCTCATCTAGGAAATCATAATTAGGCACCATAATTTGTTTTTCTACACCTCTATCAATTTGTAATCTTTCTAGAAAGGGAGGTATAGAAGTAGATGTTGATGGCTGCTCTAATACAGGAGTTGAAATTATTGGTTCTTTTTGCTTTGATTTTTCAATGTTTGGGTCCTGAAAAGATGTGTCTTCCTCAAGAATTTTATTCACCCGTAGAGAATCTTCCTCAGAGTTATCTTGTTCTTGTATGATCACAGAAGGTTTCCTCTTTTCAAGTATTCTTCCAGACCTAAGTTGAACATTACTAAGGTCTAAAGGAGTAATTAAATAAGTTGGAAACTGTTGGCCTTCTATCATGTATGTGTTTTGAGGATTTTT